>JAHWFP010028480.1:435857-451339 GCA_023313725.1 Lithobius niger
AGCCCTAACATTGACTTAGTAATTAAAATTGTTCATTTCGCTTTCTGTCACTATGAGTCTGGCTGGGATTGGCTCATACTGCCAAGTATAAATCTAAAAGGTACAAACGAAAGCCAAGCATAATTAAGGTAACATTTTTTGATAGAACTTTATGTGGTCAAAATTTAGTGTGCAAAGGAGGTCATTAAGTTAGTCTCCATGTAACCTGTTAGTAGTTGTCATTAGCAAAACCATAAAATTGTGCCCGCATTTCCTTTTGAGGGTACGTAATAGGGTATTCACCCCTAATTCACATCCTCAGGGTATTCAGGGTATTCTCGTCCTCTTAGACTTGTTTGCTTTTCTACTGTATTTTAAAGAAATGTTCACATTTTAGACACTTCTTCATCAAAATGCGTTCAAAATCGTATCAAGGATGTATTCTTGATATAATGTTGTTATTGTGCCCAGACACCTTGAAATATAGTATTTTAATTAGTTCTTACAGAAATCGTTTTATAGCAAGTTGCATTTTTGTGAATTTTGGATATTGTCATAAGTAAAGGAAATCTGTGTGAACTATGAAACCATTGGGTACTTATTTGACAATATTTAAGTCCCCCTGCAGATTTGTTCACATGATAAATTGAAATGTTGCTCAAACTAAACAAAACTGTATGATATAAAAGAAAAATATCAAAGTCGCATCGCCTCATGTAACAAGCAACAATATTTCTGCTGGTGTACTATAAATATTTCCTTATCATAATGAAAGCCTCTATACAACGTGTGGCTAAGTAATTTTCTCCAGGTAAAGGGCTAGGATAAAAAGTTTCTCATTAATGGGTAACATCTATATAACTGACAATAAAGTGCACAACAAATTTTTCATCTGGAGATGATAGAAAAACCAAATTACGTTAGCTTGCCGATAATAGTTCTAATTTCGAAAGACTGTCTACTATTCATATCATATCTGCAAAACCTTACAAGGGGGGGGGGGGATTGAGGCTTAATGGCGCGTCGACAACTTGGTCATTAGCGCCAACCTCAGTCACAGTGCAGTGGTCCGGGTTGCCACTGCACCACACATTACAGAGACGTTATTCAAACCCCTAATCTAAATCTTGTCATACATCTGTACCTCCTGCAAAAATTGAAAAACACCGGACAGGAGGACAGACTTATCGCCCAACTGACGCGCAATGTCATGCGGAAGATGGAACCGACGACGAACACCATCAAGATGGCGACAATCAACAAGTAAGTGCCGGACCGTAAGTGGCCGTCGACACCAAGAGCATTCAGGAGGGTCAACCCCCCGCAAAAGGAAACAGTGAGTAAGTCGGGTGTGACCAATTCGCAAACGGGCCAACACAACCTCCTCACGGCGACTGCGGCGACACGCCGAGTGCCACTCCTCGACAGTGCCTTTAATGGCCCGTAACTTATTACCGTCCTGTCTGTCCCACAAGGTTTGCCAAAAAGCGTGTAACCTCAGATGCAGACTTGGAAAGGCATCTGAGGGAACAAGGCTGAGATCCCTACCGAGAGGGCCAGAAAGGGCCCCTTTCGCAGCAGAATCAGCTTGTTCATTCCCTGCTATCCCAACATGGCCCGGGATCCAGCAGAAAAGCACGGTTTTCCGCTGGCCAGGCAAGCGGGAAAGCAAAGCTTGGACACGTTGTGTCAAGGGGTTCCGAGGATTGTAATTCGCCAAGGACTCCAGGGCACTCATGGAATCACTAAAGACAATGAAATGCATGCCCTGAAGGTCAAGGATCCATTCCACCGCCAAACCAAGAGCCAAAAGCTCTGCAGAGAACACAGAATAGCCTGATGGAAGGCGATGGGCAACCGTTACACCCTTACAAACACAAGCACACGCCACGCCAACGTCGGACTTCGACCCATCAGTAAACAGGCGCTGATAACCGGCGTACTGAGAACACAGCCGCCGGAACTCCTGTAAGTACCGTGCAGGTAGAGTGGAACCCTTCGGGAGGGACGCCAGAGCGAAAATGAAAATGCCACTTGGGACAAGCCAAGGGGCTACTGGCATCCCCCCAAGACTCAAGACGCTGGGCATTTCAAAGGCTATCTCCTGACAGGACTGCTGGAGCCTATCGCGGAAATCACCCTTACCCACCGTGCGTCTACCGACTCGCAAGTCTGGCCCAAACACCATGGACCAAGCAGGACTGGATTCCACAGCACGTAAACGCACAGCATACTGAATGGCCAGCTTTCGCCGACGAATGGCCAAAGGTGGCTCCGAGGCCTCAGCATAGAGGCTGACCACTGGAGAAGTTCGAAATGCCCCAGTCGCCACACGCAGGCCACTGTGATGCACAGTGTCCAACATCTGGAGAGTCGAGTCACTAGCCGAACCATACACCATGCACGCATAATCAAGTTTGCTGCGGACAAGGGCTCTGTAGAGGCGCAACATGACAGCGCGATCGGCACCCCATGAAGTGCCCGACAGAACCCGCAAGATGTTAAGTGCCCGCAAAGCCTTGTCTTTAAGTTGGCGCAAGTGTGGAAGCCAAGATAACCTGGAATCGAACACCAGACCCAGGAAACGTGCCTGTGGGACAACAGGAATCTGCGCCTGCCCCAAGTACAGGCAAGGATCTGGGTGCAGCGTTCGTTGGCGGCAAAAGTGAATGCACACAGTCTTGTCCGGAGAAAACCGGAAACCATTACTGACCGCCCAGGTCTGGACTTTGTTAATCGCCAGCTGTAGCTGCCGCTCGCAGGTCTGCATGCGAGCTGCTCGAAAGCGCAGGCCGAAGTCATCAACAAACAATGACTGGGGAACAGCAGCTTGCTGAGCAATGGGGTTGATCCCAATAGCAAACAAGATGACACTAAGAACACCTCCTTGAGGCACACCATTCTCCAAGACAAACGGGCAGGAAAGAGCCGCCCCGACACGAACACGAAAAGAACGGCCTGAGAGGTAAGCGGAAAGCAACAGTGGCATCCGTCCCCTCAAGCCACAGTTATAGAGATTACGGAGAATCCCATAACGCCAGGTCGTATCTTACAAGGATGAATTGTCTTCACAGCCTGTAATAAAAGCTTGTTAAAACAAAAGTTTGTAATCTATAAGTAATTTAAAATCCTTAAAAGTTTAAAACACATGTTTAACACATGTTTAATGCAAGGTTCTGGTTAGCAGGTTGTTATAGTTCACTAATTCATAAGACAAAATTGAATTAAAGAGGAACTTCACGCATTTTAGCAAAGTCATTAACTCATAAGCCCCACACTGAACCCCAAAATCATCCTTATGGAATGAGCGTTTACACAACCAGAATACGAGTATACTATGTTTCTTCAAAAAAAAACACTATTTTTAAAAATAAACAAGATATTGTTTCCAAAACATAGTTTACCTGCATCAACAGAAAACATCGCTGTAGTTTAAAATAGTTTATTATAACCAGTATGACTTATTTCATCAAATATAATTAGGTCTAGACTACAATGAGTGTTGATATTCTCTAAATCCTGGCTGAAGTATTGCTTTAAATAATTTAGCGATGCCTTAGGTTCTGTTGGAAGAGAGCAAATCATTTTGATTTCAATCAATAAATTCTGGTAACAAATTTCCTATCATTTAAAGCAGTCGTTAGGTTTTTAGTTAAGAGATGTAAGAAATTGGAACCCATTCCTAGACATTAATGGATAGGTGGGATGCACAGTTGTTGCCATGGTAAACACGAGAAGACATATTTTAACAAGAAGTTACACTTGCGACTTTGGCTCGAACTTCTTTTGGAATCATCAAGCTACAGTATAAATCTGAAGGCCGGAATAACGCCAGATTGATTAAGACAAAAGTTTTATTGAATAAAATGAATTCAGATTATTACGGCACAAGTGATTTCACTTGCAGATGAGGCCATTTTCAGAATAGTCATTGGTTTACCACCCTTTTATATTATGGAAGTGCAGTTCTGAACAAAGTTTCCACTGATGAACAATAGCAATGAACATTTTAACTTAGAAAAATTACTTCGTAATTTATTGTCTACATTGAATTTATCTTGACAACTTTTCTTTCATGTTTACAGGAAAGTATGGTAATGGTGAGTAACAGACATTTTCAAAGTTGTAGGCGGTTCGTTATTTGCTTCTTTATAACTGAGACATAATTGCCTAAAAGATGTACTGTAAGTATTTTCCTGATAAGATCGAAATGGAACCCTAAATCATCCTCATTCTGTGCTCACCGGTTGTCACTACAATGTATTTTAACAAAATCTGAATACAATTTGTACTTTTTTTTATTGAATAAGATTCATTAAGTAACGTATGAATCTAAATGCTAGAAAGCAAGACGTGGGGGGGGGGTTACGGCTAAAATTACATTGACTAGCTCGTGGTCAACTTTTTACTGGTCTCACTGGCTGATGACCACCATATTCTGAACGTTGTCCGGTTAATCAACCTTTAAAGATAATGGAATGTACCATGCAACAAAATTTCTATTGATGTACGATACCAATGAACAATCTTACTTCACAATTCATTGTCTACATGAAATTGACTTGTAATCTTTTTTCATGCCTACAGGAAATTATTATAGCACTGGTGAGAAACACATTATTGTTATCTTTTTTTAAAATTACAATGCTTATTAATGCTTGACCGTATTTAACTGAAGTAGAGTTGATGAGAGATTCATTGTTTGCAAGGCTCCAATGTTGTTTTTAATAAACGTAAGTTGTCATGTTGTGGTTTATCAACAAGCGTACATCTAAGAATCACCGAAATTTATTGAAAATCATTGAATGTAAAGAATAGGTGTTCATGTTGTGTTGTACCATGCTATGGTGTTTATATGTATGAGTAAGTATTAAGATTTGTAAGTTTTTTCAGTTTAGCTTCCCTGTCATGACGTATCTATACTCAAAAGTAATTTTGGAGAAGCAGAGTACCTTGAGTTTATTTATTTTTTAATTCAGACATAAAAGACGCAAAACTAAATAATGCAAAAAATTTGAAACTTCCCTAAAATCAAAGTAAATCAATTTGCGAAGCTTATTATTACGGTATGTTGAGCGTAGCATTAGCTACGTCTTTACGGTTTCAAGTGACAACAGAAAGACATCAATTACACATTAGTCGGCCACTGACAACATTGCTGATATATCACCCTTAATTGCAGGCTTTCTGTGAATCACACAGGCCATCTCTCCCATATGTATGCTAACAAGATCATGGGCGTCAGTTATATACGGAGTGCTAATGTTACGATGCACGTTGTTTTAGAATTGATAATCCCATGGCATCATTCGGGTTAACAAAAGGGAAAACGCTCGGATGGCAAGGTGTAAACACGACTTTTGCATGTCCATGACACCTATGTCTAGTGCTCTGGATCAAAGGCATTTTCTCACTGTCCTTACTGTCCTCATGGTCTTCCTAATCCTTACCTCCGAAGGGAAGACAGTTCTGAATACTGCCCCACTACTCCCAAGACATTCTTGGCTCCTTTCAGCAATGGTGCCCTCGATTGTTGTCAGCCTTGTTCGTATCTTTCAATTTCTTTATGATTCACCTAGTTTATGATTTACTCGCCCGGTCAAATTTGTTTAAAGCCCTCTAATTTGCCCCTGTAGTATAGGCACATGTCTCCTTCATTAATTCCTTTGTTGACTGTCAGAATCAACCCCCACCCCATGCATTGCTATGACTGTCAGAATCATTGCAATGCCTGTCAGAATACAGTTCGAGTGGTTTGATGGGATCTGGATCTATTTCATTATGAAACCTATCTACAGGGGGGGGGAGATGAGGCTTAATGGCGCGTCGACAGCTTGGTCATTAGCGCCAACCTCAGTCACAGTGCAGTGGTCCGGGTTGCCACTGCACCACACATTACAAAGATATTATTCAAACCCCTAATCTAAATCTTGTCATACATCTGTACCTCCTGCAAAAATTGAAAAACACCGGACAGGAGGACAGACTTATCGCCCAATTGACGCACAATGTCATGCGGAAGATGGAAACGACGACGAAAACCATCAAGATGGCAACAATCAACAAGGAAGTGCCGGACCGTAAGTGGCCGCCGACACCAATAACATTCAGGAGGGTCAACCCCCCGCAAAAGGAAACAGTGAGTAAGTCGAGTGTGACCAATGCGCAAACGGGCCAACACCACCTCCTCACGGCGACTGCGGCGACACGCTGAGTGCCATTCCTCAACAGTGCCTTTAATAGCTCGTAATTTATTGCCGTAACTTATCTACAGGACAGCTATCGAAAAAGCACTGGTCAATTTCTGGTCCTTGTCACACATGATCACAGCACTCACTGACAGTGAACGAAAACAAAATGGAAGAAACATTTGTCTGACTCTCCATGGTCTGGGTATCGTCCAGTATATTATGGTGAAGGTTGGCATCACGTGAAATGATCTCTGAAAATTGTTTTCATTGTAAGGAAGTGCTAGCATTATAGGCTACTATCTGATAGTCTCGTTCTTGGTGTAGATGTGATCAATTTCCATCCGGACGATCTTCAACAGACTGTTTACAAACGCTAGTGGTTTGTCATACATGCTGAACGTTGGGTGAATTATTTGCTTTTAATAGAAGGGTAACAAATGTCCTTTAGGGCTGTTCCTTCCTGCTACCATTGTGTCAGGGTATGCTGAGCACGGTCTCCAGCCAAGGACCTTAGTCGGATAAACCTAACCTACACACCACACTTACACACCTTGTGAGAGGCACCTATCGTGAAAATTGGCCATAAAGGACTGTTAGCACATTCATGTTAGTAGATGGAAGAAAATACAAATCAGAACGGATTGAAGGAAAGGTTATATTAAAAAAAACCGGCAACACACCATGCCTCAGCCTCACCCAAAACGGAGGAATTGATTTCACTACCCCAAACAATTTAGGAATTATACTTACCAGGAGGTGTCCCAAAGTCCACAGGATATCTGTGATATGGTCATAAGCCACAACCACTATCCTTTACTGCCTTAGACACTAGGTAGTAAATGTTTTTACATCCAAGAACAAGGTAAAAGGAAGAAAAGATCACCTCACCAAAAACCAATATGGTAATACAATAATGCTTAGACTCCACCTGATAGCACGCAGTCTCTGCACAAACAATATTTAGATGAATACTCATGTTCTTACCGAGTAATGAAGTAAAGTCACTTAAAAGTTAGGAGTGAGATATATTCTGTATATCTTTTTGGTTTCAAGTAACAGCAGAAGGGCTTCAATTACAATTTAGTCGGCCATTACAAATATGGCTGACACAGCCCACCTTAATTCGAGGGTTTCTATGCATCACACAGGAACATATGTCATATTTGTATGCTAACAAGGTCAACTAGGGTTTGTGTTACTCACGGAATACTTAAGTTACAGTACACATTGTTTCCGAAATTATGTTTAAGAACAGATACATGTCACGGTGTTGGTTGGGTTGGCAAAAGAGGAAAATATTCGGTTGGGAGACTGCAATTGCACCTTTAGCTTTTCCATGACACCTATCTCTAGTTTAGCAGTAAACTTTTGTGGCGGAAAGTCTCTGGATCAAAGGCACTGTCCTCATAGTCTTCACTGTACTCACTAGCAGCAATGTCTTCCCAATCCTTATCACCGAACGGGAGACCGTCCTGAAATGCTGCCACGCTACATCCACGATTTTCTTAGTTTCTTTCAGAAATGGTGCCCGACATAGTTGTTTGCGTGTTTGTATCCATCAGTTTCTTTACGATTTGCCTAGTCTCTACAACATTGATAGGTTCAGGCCGATTGTGATTACTCGCCCAGTCAGATTTGTTGCACACTCTCTTTCGGTGTCATTGTAGTATGTGCACATGCCCCATCATTCCAATGAGTGTGAGAAGCGATTCCCTTTCATTTCAATGACAATCTGAATAAAGCCCATGTTTTCAACAGGGTCTTGATCTATTTCATTATGAGGCCTATCTTCAACACTACTATCGGAAAAGTATTGGTCAACATCTGGTCCTCGTCACAAGTGATCACAGCAATCGGCGTCAGTGAATGATAAAGAAATGGGAGAAACATTTTTCTGACTCGTTATCGTCTGTGTATCGTCCAGTAAGTTGTGATAAAACTTGGCAGCACGTGAAATGATCTCCGCAAATTATTATAGAAGGTTAACAAACATCCTTTAGGGCTGTTCCTTTCTGCTGCCAATGCGTCAGGTATGCAGAGCGTGGTCTCGAGCCAAGTACGCATGGAAAGGAGGTTTGTTTTACACAGCAACACGCTGTGACTTAGCCAAATCCAACACAGGAGAATTTATTCTACGAGCAAAAAATATGGGATGCACTTATGCCTACCAAGAGATTTCCAAAAGTCCACGGTTTCTGTCACACACTCAGAGTCCAGAACCGCTCTCCTTTACTATCTTAAACACTAGGTACTAAACATTTTTACATCCAAGAACACGGTAAAAGGAGGAAAACTATCTCATCTAAAAACAAACATTGCAGTACAACAATGCTTATATACTACCTGTCAGCATGCAGTTTTCAACAACAACAACTCATGAATCTATGCACTAACAATATTTAGATGAACACTAGTGTTCGTGCTAGGAAGGCGAAAAAGTCACTTTAAGGACATTAAGGAGTGAGGCATATTATCTATGTCTTCATGGTTTTAGGTGACAACTGATACGTTTTAATTACACTTTATTGTGAAACTGCCAACATGGCTGGCACATACGCACAATTATATGGCAATGCAAATGGCTCAATAATATATATTATTACTTAACAGTAAATATTTTGTCTTAAGTTTATAAGGTGTGCTGTCAAATGACGGATTTTAGATGATGTCAAAACTTAAGAAAATCTCTGTAAACTACGTAACTGGGTACCTTTATGACAATGCTAAAGGCTACCTGCAGATTCATTCGTAAGAAAAAATGAATTCGTGCTAAAACTAAACAAAACTGTTTGATTTAGCAAAAGTTCCAAGTTGCTTCATCGAATGTCACTAGGTAAAATATTTCCCCTGTGTTCAATACCTGGTGTAGTATAGATAATTCATTTGAGTGGCTATGAAATTCGCTATGGGTACAGAGCTTCGATAAATACGTTTTATATGGATGGGTAACATATACTACAGACATTTACTGCACAAGTAATTTTTCTTCTGGCTGGCGAGATGCTATAAAAACCAATTTATGTAAGTTAACCTAATGTACAGTAGCTCTAATTTAGAAAGACTGTGTGTCTACTAATCATATCATATTTGTAGAACCCTAAAAAGCTTAAGTGCCTACACAGCCTGAAGGTGTTTCAGCATGTTACAACAAAGATTTTATTCTATCTATAATTTTGAAAGATTTATTAACACAAGTTTAATACAAACGAGTTGTTCTGGCTAGCAGGTTGTTATTTGCTCACTCATTACTATGACAAATTGCATCAAAGAGGTACTGCCCGTATTTTAGCAAAGTCAATGCCTCATAAAGTCATGCTGATAAGACTGCACCTTGGAGTGACTTCAGCTCATTTCATCTAGGCACTTTTATGTGTTAGTCTTATCCTCCACGTTAACTTTTTATCTTGCAGGTGATTCCACTCATGAGTCAGCTTTCCCCCAATATAACCAGGGGCGTACTGAAACAACTTTTCAGTGGAGGAGGGTGATGGGTCATTTTGCCGACAATTTAGTGCAAAAATGTTGACGTTTTGGGGGCCATATAATTGGGGGGGGGGGGGATTGAGGCTTAATGGCGTGTCGACAACGGGCTTAATTGGGTTTCCCTTTTCCTTACCCCTTCCGCTCTACCACCTGTCACACAGCACTATGCTGCAGTGGATAAAGTATTAAGGCTATGTTCCAAAGAAGAAGAAAAACAAAGCCTTAAAAGAATCCGTGAAATGGAGAACAGCACACTAAGTCCCTCGAATACGATGTTGCCGATGCCTCTTTTGAAGTTTCATTGCTAAATATGCACATTTTATTCCTATTGAAAAACAAACAAGTAGCCAATAAAGCACACACAAACTGGACCAAAATTGATCCAGTTCATTTTTACGAGCATTAGTTACTTTAAGTTGACTTATGGTTCAACAAAAGTAAATTTTAAAAAGTATTACAAAACTACTCATGGTTGGAACTATTTGGGGATAGAATATTATTAGCGTTATAATCCCACCAATTTGAAATTCCACCTTACCTTACGTTTGGGACAATTATTAATCACTTGTGTCATATTAAATTAAATAAACACAAATACCTAAAGGTTGTCGACGCGCCATTAAGCCTCAATTCCCCCCCCCCCCCAAAGGTTTAATAAAATGTTTTAACTATGTTACCATTACTATTACTGTTGATAATTTTTTTTTTAATTTAGTCCTTGATAATAAGCACAAACTCGACATGGTTTAAACAATGGATATTGTGTTGATTTAAAACTGAACACTTTACTAGCTAGCTTAAGTTTTCATTTAATTCTAAAACTGAAGATGTAAATAAATAGTAGCCTACCTTGATTAATTACTTCTTACACCTAGCTGCGAATGCTATTTTCATTTCTGCCATTTGTGAATGTGAAACTTAGTGAAGGTATATTAAACAATTACGCAACTTTGTAAGTATTTCATCTTGCAAGACGTTAGATGACATTCAGTATTTTATATGTACGAGCCGTTCCTTTTGCTGATAGCCTTGTGCTTGCATGGGGTGAACCCCCCCCCCCCACACACACACACTCTCCGGTCAGTATACCCCTGAAAATACTTTTGGCTGGTTGTTAGCGACCCTCAGTCCTTGCCTGACCCGTAGCTATTGCGGCATTATTTATTTATTTATTTATTTATTTATTTATTTATTTATTTATACAATACAAATGAAACCCAAAATCATCCACATCTAATCATCTCTGGTTATCATGACAATGTATTTTAACACGATATGAATACAAGTTTATCTTTATGCCATTTACCTCCTTCAACGAAAAACATTGCTGCTTGTAACATTTTAATTTTATCAGAATGACTTAATGATTTATTATCATTAAATACAGCTCCATTAGGTTACAATTACCATCGACATTGTAAATGCTAACAGAAGTATTTTAAAAAAATATAACCGTCATTAAATTAGATTTCTTTGTAACAGTGAAACTCAACGTTGTTTTGTAGTTAATTGAGTTAAGAAGTTTGAGTTACAAGTAAGTCTATTCATTGTTGCTTGTGTAGGATTTTTCATTAATGCCATGAGCCATATTAGGATATATGAGATGGTTACAACTGCGATTTTGGAGGGAACTTTTTCGAAATCATGAAGTTGTCGTGTGAATCAAAATGGTCAAAGTTAGCTGGAGGGGGTTAGGTTTAAAATTGTATTGACTAACATGAGATTAAATTTTAAGTGACCTCAGTGGGAGATGACTGCAATTTTCTGAATGCTCCTTAGTTCACCATCCTTTAATAATAATAAAGGTTCAACCACATTAATGGTTTGGAACCAGAAGGGGAACTCACTAACACCAGTCTCTAAATTCCTTTAGAGATTAAGGAATGTAGTTTTCAACAATATGTCTGTTAATGTATAATTCCATTGAACATTTTTACTTGGTAATTTGGTGTCTACATGAAATTTATCTGAAATATTTTTCTTTCATGTCTATAGGAAAATATTATGGCACTGGTGAGAAACACATTATTTAGCTTGTATCTAAGTACATTATTATTAACTATTATGTATAAGTACTAAATATTGTTTCTAAGTAGTTTATTATTAGTTATTGTGTAAGTACTTTAAAAGTAGATTTTTCACTTAGCTCCTACAGCAAAGTTATTATAGCAAGTTGTATTTTTATAATGTGTGCTCTCAATTAACGGATTTTGGATTATGTCAAAACTAAAGAAAATCTATGTAAACTATGTACCTGGGAACCTATTTGGCAATATTTAAGGCCACCTGCAGATTCATTCGTAATAAAAAATTAATTCGTGCTGATACTATACAAAACTGTTTGATTTAACAAAAATATCAAGTTGCATCGTCTAATGTAATTAGGTAAAATAGTTCTCCTGCGTTCTTATACCTGGTGTAGTATAGATAATTCCCACTAACACCAGTCTCTAAACTCCTTTAGAGATTACGGCATTTAGTTTGCAATAATTTTTCTGTTAATGTAGAAATCCAGTGAACATTTTTACTTGGTAATTTAGTTTCTACATGAAATTTACCTGGAATATTTTTTCTTTCATTCCTACAGGAAAATATTATGGCACTGGTGAGAAACACATTATTACTATCTTTTTCAAAGCTATAATGCTTACTAGTGCTTAACCATACGTAAATGTATCAAATCTGATGTGGGATTCACTGTTTGCATGGCTCTAAAACTTTTCTTAATGAGTGTAAATCGTCACTAGCCTAGTCGCTCGCTGATTCGGCGGCGTCTGTTCGCTAGTGGACTGCAACTCTTACGCTGCTGACAGATAATTCTACACTAAACACTAGGGTAGAAGAATAAACAGGTAGTGCCAATCTTTCTTTGACAACGGTAATCATTTGGGTGAAAGAAGTACCTGCTTTCAGTGATTAACTGCCGGAGGATGCTGTCGTCAAGTATCAGGAAGCGCAAAGCATCATAGGGATCAAAAATATTTACAGTCACCAAAACAAATTGCTCAATAAGAATGCAAAATTAATCGCTTCAAATATATCATAATTCAGATTAGGACATTAAAATAATTTTAAGAAAGATCAGAACTGGCTGATCAAGTTTTTTTTTTTTTAATCCAACATTCAATTTTAAAATGGGCTGTCGTTACGAGTAGATCTAAATATAACGCATGGTTTTGTGTTCCGAGAATGTCTAAGAAGCATGTCCATTGGTCGTTCAGGCTGAAGCTTCTTCAGTGGTTTACGTTTATTGTAACAAACTATATACAGTTTCAACTGAACACAGATTAAGTTCTTCAACTTCGAATGTAGCCCACTCATAGTGTTTCATCAATTTCTGCAGGTATTGTCGCTCTATTATCATGGGTACCATGGCAACGATGTCACCACGTTTTATTTCAAGTTTCGCCTCCTGACAAGTGCTGCCTTCTGGTGCAGTTGGTGAAAGCAGGAATTATTTCTTAAACAAATGGTTACATGCACCTAGTCTTTCATTACACTTTTTTTTTATCAAATTCTCCAACAATTACGTCAGTGTTTTCATGATTTGTCTCTAGCGAATAATACTCTCAACTGTACTGAGATTTCTTATCTTCCGTCACATATCAATCAGACCAATTCTATTTTTTTTTTATGTTAGCAAGTCTTGGTAGTACTTGGCAACCTGATACGTGTTCTATAGAATATTTTTTATTGAAATAAATTGTGCTGCATACTTATGAAGGTGAAGATCGAGAACCCTGACAGCAAAAGCAAACGGTCCACCATAAAATGTCGGAGGCAAAATGTAGGGGCATTTAAAGCTTGCTCACCTGGGCCCTTTGCCTTAAATCTGAGACTGTTCCAGAGCCAAAAACGAAGAACCACAATCCACATCGCTCATAAACTACATTACGGTACATGGGTTTTCTTGTATCACTTATTTTAAGAATTTTTGGTTTTATCAAACCCAACGTGCACCAATGCTGTATCCCACGGCTGAAAAAAATAACCATAGGAACTACAGCATACACCTTGCCAGGTACTGAACGAATTAGTTAGGTAACTCAAAGACTTGTTAACTACCATTTAGTGCAATTTGACACAAGGCACTATTTCTACACAAAGCAGCAAATAAGGAGAGAACTGACTGTTGGGTCTAGTAAATAACTAAGTAACTAACTAAGCAGACACAAGCAATAAAACAATTCCACTGAAACCTCCAAAACCAGCACTATTAGGTGTCGAAAGACACTTAATAGTGCTTTGAAATAGCCAACAAAAGCAACATCAACACTCAATTTCGGTAAGATGCATGCGGTACATTCTAGATTGCCAGCCATAATTCTTCAGACAATTACTGGACCATGAGCCACCTTCTTTGTTACAAAATTGAAGGAGGCAAGGAATTCTGATGCCCTACTGACAACACTACTGGACCAAGTGCCTCCTTCATGGCACAACAATCATGGACCGTCCTGTTAACAGGAAAATTTGACTTCAAATTATTCGTTTCAACAATGGTCCAAAGGGTTATTTTTGCCTTTTTCGAGGGGGTAAACTATTACCTAGAAGTACGAAAATACGCGTCAATGATATCCGGATTAATTCCCTGTCTTTCGACACCTTTTCCATATTTCTAGCCTAAGTTTTTAAGGATTAAGATATTGTGGTTTTTTAAAAACAAGCATTCATCTAAGAATCACTTAAATTATTTGAAAATCGTTGAATATGGCAATTTGGCGTTCTCTCTATAGGAAGGATCCGTAAATAGTTTAAACTATCAATCAAAAAGTAATTAAGGAAAGCAAATCATCTTCAGTTTTTTTTCAAATTCGAAGATAACATGCAAAACTACGAAAAATTGTAGCACTGAATTGTTATCAACAAATATTAATAAATAATATGGTGTGTTTGCAGTGCTCTATAACATGTACTACTCATGAGATATTCTTTGAATTCAGCCTGTGTTTGAACTTGGGAAGCCATGAGTACTTCTTTCCCAATTTCCATTCCAAGAGTGCTTCGAAATAACGGTTTCAACAACTCTCCAAATGCAAAACCTGTCTCAAATCAGAGTAAATAAATTCATTAAAGCTTCATTACAATTAGTCACTTTCTATTCGACAAATATGAAAATGTAGCATGTTATTAATGAGTAGAATATTAAACATTAGCATTTTAGACGTTAGCATCCTCAAAATGCGTCCAAAATCTTATCAAAGATGTATTTAATCTTGATCTAGTGTTGTTATTGCTGCTAGGTACTTTAAAAATAGATATTCACTCTGTTCCTATTGCAAGTTGCATTTGACTGACTGAAATAAGTTGAGACGTTGGCCGAACTAATCTGTAAACTACGAAACAACTCAGAACTTATTTGACTATATTTAAGGCCACCTTCGAAATTGTTAGTGTGATAAAATGTAATTTCCTCCAAACTAAACAACACACCTTTGAATTACAAACAATATGACTGACCACCCAGTCCTTGTCGCTCCGGTTGCGTTTGCAACAAACCTATATATTATTATATATTATAATATCAGTTGTATCGTCTACGTAAGAACCATAACAAAGAACCATATTTTTTCATAACAAAGAACCATATTTTTTCTGTGATGCTATCTGTGCTGTAGTTCAGTGATTTCGTTATAATAATTATAACCTTTAAAGAATGGGTGTCTGAAGAAATTTCAATTGGTAAAGAGCAAGGATAGTAGCTTTACATGGGTGGGTAGTAGTTATATGACGAGATGCTAGAGTGCACAAACAATTTTACGTTTACGATATTTCACCTGCATTAATGCCCTTTTCGGCGAAGGAAAGCCCAGCTGAAACAATACGCAA
>JAHWFP010028480.1:451739-511164 GCA_023313725.1 Lithobius niger
TAAAAGTTGAAAAAATGCTAGACGGATTATGACAAATATTTTCATGAATAAAATGTGTTCAAATTATTACTGTAGAAGTGGTCTCATTGGGTGACTGTCATTTTCTGGATATTGCTTACTGCAGTTGTTAGTAACTGACATTATTACTGCTTTTCCAAAGTTATAAGCAGGTCGTTATTTACACACTATTTACTAGGACAAAAATGCTTCAAAGAAGTAGTGCAGGCGTGGAAAAATCTCCCTTCAAAGATTATGGATGGATTGTAGTTTGCTCCCACATTTTCAGTAAATAGTAAACAAGTCAGTGGATATGCATGGTTATGAAGTGTCTATGTGAAATTACCAGGATTTTCATTTCTACGGAAAAGTATTATGGCACTGGTGTGACGCACATTATTACTGAATTCTTCAAAGTTATAATGCTTACTAGTGATTAACAGTTTTAAATGAATAACATTTTAGTTGTGGTTTATAAGTAGTACGTAAGTTGTGGTCTATAAGCAAGTTTACATCTAAGATCTATGAAATTTATGGAAAATCATTGGAAGTAAGGGATACATCTTCATGTTCGTGTTGCACCATGAGATCACGTTGTGGTGTTGATATGCATGTGTACGAATAATGATTTGCAAGTTATTTGAATATCAATTAGGCCTTCTTAAAAAAATAATTCGCCATTATTTCCAAAGCCTATGCAATGTTTCGTTCCTTAAATACTTAGACAAAATTGCTTCAGAGAAGTACTATATGTTTTTAGCGGTAATTGCCCTATAAGATACAAATGGGACTCAAAATCATTTTCATGGAATGAACAATTGAACATTTGTTAGAATTATAATTAACTTTATCCAAACTGAGTAAAATAATACTTTTATTTTATTGAAAATAAATTATTTTTTATTTTTTATAAATTAGCTAGTATTTCCAAAGCAATGTTCAAATGCTGCAACGAAAACGTTGCTACTGTTTAAGAAACCTTAATCTAACCCATTTAGTTTAGTTCATCAAATAGAATAAGTTCCATATTGCAGTGACCATTGTCTTTCTAAATGCTCACTGAGTATTGCTTTCAACACTGTATCCTTGCGTTGATATAAGTTGTAACATGGTAACTCAACGTTGATTTCAATCATTAAAGTGCTGGTAACAAGTTTTCTATGATTTATAGCAGTCAAAGTTTTCTAGTTAAGAAAGTTACGAACTTTGACCCCCAAGCTTTACAATTGCTGGTCATGTGGCAATAGTAAAGCTTGAGCATACGTAATTAAAAACAGCAGGTTACATTCACATTTGTTCAGACTTCACTTGGAATCATTAGGATACAGCCTGAATCTAAAGACTGGAAAAAAGCTGTAGCGATGTTGAGAAACATTTTATTGAATAAAATGTGTCCAGATTATTAGTTTACTGGTGGAATCAGGTCTCACTGGTGCATTGCTTAGTCGACCTTTAAAGGTTATGGAGTGCAGTTCCGAACAAAATTTCTGCTGATGAACAATATCAGTGAAGATTCTTACTGGATAATTTAATGTCTACATGAAATTTACCTAGATAACTTTTTTCATGTTTACAGGATACTACGGCAGTGGTGAGTGACTGACATTATTATTATTAATTTCAAAATTATGAGCAAGACCTTACGTGTTTGCTAATTTCTAGGACAGAAATGCATCAAAGTGGTATTACAACATTTAACAAAGTAATTAAATCATAAGATACAAATGCAGTCCAAAATCATCGTCATCTCGTAATCACTGTTATCCTACAATTTATTTTAACACGATCTGAATAAAATGTTACCTTTATTTTATTGAAAACATTGTTTTTTAAATACAATCGAATTATTGTTTAAAAAATGAATTCACCGGTGTTATCAAATTTTTGTTGCAAGTTACCTTACCTAATTAGTTGGAGTAATTGCATCAGAGAAGCACTATACGCATTTCAGCAGTTGTTGCCTAATAAGATACAAATGTAACGAAAAGCATCGTCACACTGCTTACTATTTTAATTTACTTTATCATAAACAGAATACAAGTTTACCTTCATTTTATTGAAAATAAATCATTATTTTAAAACAATCACTCGGCTATTGTTTCCAAGGCAATGTTTACCTGCTACAACGAAAAACGTTGCTGCTGTTTAAAAACCTTAATCAAACCGAAAGACATTATTTCCAAAAATAAAATTCGGTCTAACCTATAATGTTCATTGTCTTTCTGTGACAACGATCATAGAATGAGTATGTTTTAAAAATATAAATTTGTCGGTGTCTGTTGTAACAAAGAATCGCAACATTTATTTCAATCAGTAACAAGTTTCCCATGAATTAAAGCAGTCATTACGTGTTTTAGTTAAGAGACTTAAAAAATTTGAGCCCCAAACCTTGCCATTGCTTCTCAGGTGGGCTGCTGTATTGCGGCCATAGTAAGCTTCAGCAGACATGTACGTACTTAACAATAACAGTAACATTTGCGACTTTTGTTCTGACATCTTTTGGATAAATACAGATGCAAACCGTATGTCGTATTTCGGACTTAAATTTCAGGCTGCTTTAACGGGGAATCGAACCCACGACCTTTGAAACCAAATGCTAAGGTCCTACCACTGAGCAACACTGGTTATGGTAGGATCTTGGCCTTTGGTTTCGAAGGTCGTGGATTCCCCACTAAGACAGTCTGACATTTAAATCCAAAAGGCCATGTAATTAGGTTTGCATCGGTATATATTCAACTCTTGTTGATACGTCGACTTTCCATACAGTTTACTTCTTTTGGAATCATTAAGTCACAGATAAATTTAGACTTGAAAAAATCTGCAGGTAAAACTTTATTGTTTAAAATTTGACTCTACTATTCGTGTAATATTAGGACTCAGGTATCACTGGGTCATTGCTTAAAAGACTTTTAAAACCTAAGGCAGTTCCAAACAAAATTTCTACTGATGAAATATACCATTGAACATTCTTTCTTGGTAATTTAGCGCCTACATGAAATTTACCCTCACTACTTTCATGGTTACAGGAAGTTATGGCACTGGTGAGTAACATACATTATTATTATTATTATTATTATTATTATTATTATTATTATTATTATTATCATTAATAATTACGAGTAGGTCGTTACTAGGACAAAATTGCTACTAATTGCTAAAATTACTAAAAATTGTTGCATATTGCTACTAATTACTAGGACAAAATTGTATCAAGTAGTACCATAATCATTTTAACAAGTAATTGCTTCTGAAGATACAAATAGAATCCAAAATCATCCTGTGATCACCTATTATCAGGACAATTTTATTTTAACATGATCTGAATACAATTTTAACTTTATTTTATTGAAAAAGAATACCCTTTTTTAATAAATTAAAAAACAAGTGTTTCCTTAGCCTGTTCCATATTTTGTCACCAAAATGCTTGGACAAAATTGCGTCAGAGACGCACTACACGCGTTATAGAAGTCATTGACTTTTAAGACACAAATTAAACCCAATATCATCCTCGTGGAATGAACACTGCTTAAAATTCTCATTTACTTTATTACGAACTGAATACAAGTTTACCTTTATATTATTGATAATAAATCCTAAGTTTAAAAAATAAATCGGTCATTGTCAATGGTTTACCTGCTTCAACGAAAAACGTTGCTGCTGCTTAAAAACCTTAATCTAACCCATAATGCATTTCATTAAAACGAATGAGTTCAGGCTTAAAATGAACATTGTTTTCCAGTGACAATCATTATAGAATGAGTATGTTTTAAAAATGTAGCTTTGAGTTGGTGTCTGTTGTGATATAAAATCGCAACGTTGATTTCAATCAGTAACGTCCTGGTTGCCATGATTTAAATCAGTCATCAGTTTTTTAGTTAAGAGAGTTAAGAACTTTGAACCACAAGCTAGTCAATGCTGGTCAGGTGGAATGTTCTGTTGCAGCCATAGTAATCATGAACAGACAAGTACTTAAGAACAGCAGGTTACACTCGTGACTTTGTTCATACTTCTTTTGGAATCATTGAGTATCAGTACAAATCTAATGCTGGAAACAGCTGTAAGGATTATGTTAAAACCGTTTTATTAAATAAAATGTGTTCAGATTATTAGAGTAGTAATGGCCTCAGGTCTCACTGGCTCATTGTTTAATCGATCTTTAAAAGTTATGAAATGCAGTTCTGAAGAAAATTTTTAATGATGGAAAATACCTTTGTACATTCTTAATGGGTAATTTAGTATTTTCATGGACTTTGCCTAAAATTACTTTTCTTTCATGCTTACAGGACGTTATGGCAGTGGTAAGTAACAGACATTATGATCATTATTTTCTAAATTATAGACAGGTCGTTATTTGAACACTAATTACTGGAACGAAATTCCATCAAAGTAGTACTATAACCATTTACAAAATTAATTACTTGATAAGATACAAATGGAGTCTAAAATCAGTCCTCTTCATAAGATCACTGTTATCACTAAAGTGTATATTAACACGATGTGAATACAATTTTACCTTTATTTTACTGGAATAAATATTATTTTTCTAAATCTACACTACGTAGTGTTAGAAAAAATTATCCGTGGGCTGGCATCTGTTTTAACATAGTAACTCAACAATGAGTTAATTACTAGGACAAGATTGTATCAAAGTAGTACAATAAAAAATTTAACAAAGAAATTGCCTCGCAAGATAAAAATAGAAGCCAAAATCATCCTGATGAAATGAACACTGCTTACAATTATAATTTACTTTATCACGAACTGAATACAAGTTCACCATAATTTTATTGATAATAAATCATTATTTAAATTAAATATTGGCTAGTTTTTCCAAAACAGGGTTTACCTACTTCAACAAAAAATGTTGCTGCTGAATAAAAACCTCAATATAACCAATACAGAATATGTCATCAAACAGAATTAGGTCTGGCTTACAGGAGTTTAGTTCTGAACAATATTTCTACTGATGAAAAATACCGTTGAACATTCATACTGGGTAATTTAGTGCCTACATGGAACTAACCTTGACTACTTTTCTTTCATTCTTACAGGAAATTATGGCAGTGGTAAGAAACATAGATTATTACTATTTTTTTTTCGAAACTACGAGCAGGTCGTTACTTTCTCACTAATCACTAGGACAAAACTGCAAAAAGCAGTACTAAAAGAATTTTAACAAAGTAGTAGCCTCGTAAGCTAAAAGTGGAATCATAAATCATCGTCATCCCGTGATCACCGTTATAACTGCAACATATTTTAACACGACCTGAATGTAATTTTACCTTCATTTTATTGAAAATGAATTAGTTTAAAAAAATTAATTGGCCTATGTTTCCAAAGCCTGTTCCATGATAAGTTCCCTAATTACTTGGACAAAATTCCACCAGAACAGCATATGTGCAGTTTAGCAGTTGTTGCCTCATAAGATACAAACGGAACCAAACTCATATGTTTACAATGTTTACTATTAAAATTTACTTTATTACGAACTGAGTACAGGTTTACCTTTATTTTGTTGAAAATACAACATTAGTATAAAAAATAAACCAGCTATTGTTTCCAAAGCAATGTTTGCCTGTTTCAACGAAAAACGTTGCTGCTGTTTACAAATCTTAATCTAAACAATACGGATTATTTCATCAAATAGAATGAGGTCTAGCTAAAAATGATTATTTTCTTTCTGTGACAATGGTCATAAAAAGAGTAGGTTTAAAAAAAATGTATCCGTGAGTTGGTGTCTGTTGTAATATAGTAATGCAACATTGAGTTCAATCAGTACTGGTTTGGTAACAAGTATTCCATGATTTAAAGCAGTCATTAAGGTTTTTAGTTAAGAGGGTTAAGCACTCTGAGACCCAAACTTGTCATTGCAGATCAAGTGGAATGCTTTATTGCAGCCATAGAAAGCTTGAGCAAACATATGCTTAACAGCAGCAGGTTACACTCGCAACTTTTGTTCAGATTTCTTTTGGAATCGTCGAGTTTCAGTATAAATCTAACGACTGTGATCAGATGTAGGGATTATGTCAAAACCTTTATTAAATAAACGCGTTCAGATCATTAGTAGACTAGTGGCCTTAGGTCTTACTGGCTCATTGTTTATTCAGTCTTTAAAAATTATGGAATGCAGTTCTGAACAAAATGTATAATGATGAAAAATACCTTTCAACATTCTTATTCGGCAATTTAATGTTTACATGAAATTTGCCTACTTACTTTGCTTTCATGCTTACAGGACGTTATAGCAGTGGTAAGTAACGTACATTATTATTATTATTATTTTGAAAATTATATGCAGATCGTTACTTGCTCACTAATTACTAGGACAAAATTGCAGCAAAGAAGTACTATAACCATTTTAGCAAAGTAATTGCTTAATGGAATCCAAATGGAATACAAAATCACCCTCTTCGTATGATCAGTTATCACTACAATATATTTTAGCACGTCTAATCTTTATTTTAATAAAAATAACTTATTTAAAACAATAAATTGCCTAGTGTTTCCAAAACAATGTTTACTGCTTTCACAAACCGTAAACTAACAACTATATATTCATCAAATAGAATTATGTCTTGCTTACGATAAGCGTTGTTTTCTAAATCCTCATTAAGTACTGTTAAAAAAAATTTTCCGTGAGTTAGTGTCTCTTTTAATGTAGTAACTCAAGAATGATTTCCATCAGTAATCTTCTGGTAACAAGTTTCCCATGATTTAAAGCAGTCATTAAATTTTTTTAGTTAAGAGAGTTTAGACTTTGAGCCCCAAAATTTGCTTTAGCTTCCCTGGTGGGATGCTCTAGTGAGGCCCTGGTAAGTTTGAGAAGAAATGTATTTAGCAACATCAGTTGTACTCACGACTTTTGTTCAGATTTCTTTTGGAATCATTAATTTACAGTATAAATCGAATGGCTGGGAGAAAAGATGGAGGTACTATTATGAACTTTTTAAAATAAAATGTGTGAACTAGTGAACTAGTGACATCAGGTCTCACTGGCTCAATAATTAATCGACCTTTAAAAGTAATGGGGAGCTGTTCCAAACAGAATTTCTACTGATGAACAATAATTCCATTGAATATTCTTACTGGATAATTCATTGTTTACATGAAATTTACCTTCACTACTTTTCTTTCATTCTTACAGGACATTATGGCGGTGGTGAGCAACATACACTATTATTATTATTTTCAAAATTATGAGCAGGTCCTTATTTTATTGGTAATTACTAGGACAAAATTGCATCAAAGTAGTACTATAGGCATTTTAACAAAGTATTTGCCTCATATAAGATACGAGTGGAATCTAAAATGATCGTCACACTGCGATCACAGTTATAGTAGGGCAGGTAAAGGTAACAATTGTATAGTTAGTTATAAAAGCACCAAATTGCTGGTCACATGGCATACACTATAGTGGCCATAGAAAGAGAAATCTTGAGCAGACTTGTACTTCACAACAGCAGGGTACACTCGTAACTTTTGTTCAGACTTCTCTTGGAATCATTGAGTTACAGTACAAATTAACGGCTGGAAACAGCTGTAGAGATTATGTCAACACATTTTATTATATAAAATATGTTAAGATTATTAGTGCAGTACTAGCCTTCAGGTCTCAGCTCATTGTTTAATCGATCTTTAAACTTTATAGAATGCAGTTCTGAACAAAATGTCTAATGGTAAAAAATACCTTTGAGCATTCTTACTGGGTGATATAGTATCTATATGACTTTAACCTAGACTTACTTTTCTTTCATATATACAGGATATTATGGCAGTGGTACGTAACAGACATTATTAATATTATTTTCAATAATATGGCCAGGCCGTTACTTGCTCACTAATTACAAGGATAAAATAGCATCAAAGTACAACAACCATTTAACAAATTAATTGTTCCGTAAGATATGGAGTGACTTGCCATCTGAGCTAGTGGGATCGTCGAATCTTATAAACTTTAGAGCATGACTGAAAAAGGTTAACTTTAACAAATTTCTTAGATGTTTTTAGATGTTTTAATCTTTTTGTTGTTTACATTTTTTTATTGTATAATTCTTGTATCCGTATAATCCTGCGCACTGTGCATTGCTCGTATATGTTTTTGTTTCTTTCCTTTTGGGGCAGGTGTTAGTGGATGTTCATCTCATCCCTTTCTATTTTATTCGTTTGGCCGACTTTCGCCAATAAATTTGCTTATTGTTATATAAATATGGTCTTAAATCTTCCTCTTCATAAGAAAACTGTTATCACTATAATGTATTTTAATACAATCTGAACAGTTACCTTTATTTATATAAAAATAAATCAATATTTAAAAAAATAAATTCGCTATAATTTCACTGGCCAGGGAAAGGATATTTTTATTATTTTCAAAATTATGAGTAGGTTGTTACTTGCTCACGAATTACTACAACAAAATTGCATCAAAGTAGAACTATAATCATTAAACAAAGTAATTGCTTCGTAGGACACAAAAATGGAAACCAAAATCATTTTCTTCATATAGTCACTGTTAAAACTACAATGTATTTTTAAAACGATCTGAATACAATTTTGCCTTTATTTTATTGAAACTACATCAATATTAAACAAATAAATGGACTATAGTTTCCAAAGCAATGTTTACCTGCTTCAACGAAAAACGTTGATGCTGAAAAAATTAAAATCTAGCCAACGTCGATTATTTAAAGAAACAGAATTAGGTCTCGCTTACAATAACCATTGTCTCTGTATGTCCTAGAATGAAATTTAAATAAAATTATCTGTGAAGTGGAGTCTGTTGTAGCTTAATTAGCGACATTTATTTCAATTAGTAAAGTTCTGATAACAAGTTTCCCGTGATTTAAAGCAGTCATTAAGTGTTTCGGTTAAGAGCGTTAAAAACTTTGATCCACAAACCTTGCCATTACTGGGCACATGGGATACTCTATTGTGGCAATAGAAAGCTTGAGCTGACAACAGCAGGTTACACTAACAACTTTTGTTCAGACTTCTTTTGGAATCATTGAGTTACAGTATAACTTAACAGCTGGAAACAATTGTTGGGATTATATCAAAACCTTTTATTAGCGTCCGATTCTGGGGAGTCCGATTTTGATAGGCGTCCTGGTCCCAGCTGTACATCTCTGGTTTCGTTCAGGTCCAGGGTCGATCCTGGTAATGGGAAGTGCATATGTACGGGTTTTTCTGTTTGTTTTCCACCTGTCGCACGAGAATTTCCTCCGGGTACTCTGGTTTCCTCCCCTCATGCAACAAAAAACAACTGTAATAATGGCAGTACTTCCTCCACTTAACATCTACCACTTGGTTCTTTGGGTAGGTGGATGACCTGTGCATCGTATATTGTATTTCTATTTTTATAAAAAAAAATGTTAAGATTATTGCTGCAGTAGAAGCCTCAGGTCTCTGTGGATCATTGTGTAATCGATCTTTAAAGTTTATGGAATGCAGATCTGCACAAAATGTCTAATGATTAAAAATACCTTTGTACATTGTTAATGAAAAATGTACTATATACATAAAATTTACCTAGACTTACTTTTCTTTCATGCTTACAGGACGTTATGGCAGTGGTGAGTAACAGATATTATTAATTTTATTTTTTAAATATGGGCAGGTCGTCACTTGCGCAGTAATTACTAAGACAAAATTGCATCAGAATAGTACTACAACCATTTAACAAAGTAATTGCTTCATAAGATACTAACGCAGTATGAAATCATCCTCTTCATATGAAAACTGTTCTCAATACAATGTATTTTGACACGATCTGAACACTTTACCTTTATTTATTTGAAAATAAATCAATATTTAAAATAATAAAGTGGGTATACAGGTTGTAACAAAAAGGTCAGTACGAACTTTGAGGGTGTAGTCTATGTAGAAAATATGACAAAAGTTTTATAAACATGGGTCCGAAAATTAACCCATTTTTTTCTTATAGTCTCCCAAATTTTGGTGTTAAAAGTTTACAATTTTCGGTAACTTTCTTCCTAATTCTCGAAATCATATCAATTTGGTACATCATTCTTAAAATTACAGTAGTTCATAATGTAATGTTAATGTAAGGTCTCACAACTTTGAGAAAGGGGCAGTATGGAGGGAGGAGTAGGTTGGGAGTGTAGCCTATTTGGTCTTCACTAAAACAAACTACATCACTAATTACTGCAGGCAAGTAAATGTATCTGGCCAAACCTTAATGACGGATTCTAGCAGACATACAAAAAGCCATTGTCCGGAAAGCTTCCTTTCCAATTAACAGACCTCTTTGGTAATCCTCGACTCTGTCCAGATTTTCTGCAAAGCAGATATCGTGGCCCAAAGGGCCAAGAACACATTATTTCGTAGCTACCCAGCAACAACATAACCGGCCTTACTGATAACCACTAGCCTAGGTTGTAACCGTGTCAATATTTGTTCACTTGCATGTATAGTTGCGTTTGCTTTGTATCTGTTGTGAAAAAACAGTCGTTTCTTTCAATGAACCGAGCTGAAAGTGCAAAGCCCATGACTCACTCTAGGAACAATAAATCTGCAACAATTATGGATCATGAGCTATTTCAGTTAACATTTTTGATGTGCTGTGCTGAGGTTCCCTTTCTCTTGTGGACCCAGAACGATCAGAACATACTAAACAAAAATTGGACACATTCCGTTCTTCAGAAATCTTCAACCAATTACGTATTAGCTTCCCTGCTTCAAGAGGAGCAAACAGAAACCTACAGATTCCTTGCATCAGAAATTAAGGCGATACCTAGTTGGTATTGATGCACTGCATGGCGACATTAATACTAATAAATAAAGCTCAAAGATGTTACATCCCCACTCCTTGCCCCCATTTTCCAATACTGTCCCATCCACAAAGCTATGAGACCTCAAAGTAACATGAATTACGTAGTACTGAAATTGCAAGAATGATGTGTACTAACATGTTATTGGTTTGGAAAACTTGGGTGGAAGTCATGGGAAATTTTCAACTCCTCCTCTCCATGTGGCTTCTTTCTGAAAGTAGTGAGATTATACATTGTCATTAATTAATGAAGTAATTGTAAAGAAGATTTACAGAATTGCATTGCTTTGGTTCATAGATACGAAAATTTTAAAACTTTTTACCCAAAACTTTGGGGGCCTTTAACTAAAAACACGATCATTTCCGGTCCCATGTTGCTGAAAACTGGTTCATTTTCGGACCCATGTTTATAGGACTTTTGGTTACTAACAGGTATAGCTTATTTCATCAAAGAGAATTAGGTCTAGCTTACAAAAACCATTGTTTTGCTAAATCATCACTAAGTATTGTTAAAAAAAATATCCGTGAGTTGGTGTCTGTTTTAGTAGTAACACAACAATGCGTTAGCTACTAGGACAAGATTGTAGCAAAGTAGTACCATAAGTATTTTAACAAAGTAATTGACTCATAAGATACAAGTGGAAGCCAAAATCATCCTAATGGAATAAACACTGCTTACAATTCTAATTATTCTAATTATTATTAAAAAAATTAATTTGCTATTTTGGCAAATTCAGTGTTTGCCTGCTTCAACGAAAAACGTTGATGATAAATAAAAACATTAATTTAACCAATACAGATTATTTCATCAAATAGAATAGGATCTATCTTAGAATTGGTGCAGTTCTGAACAAATTTGTTACTGTTAAAAATACCATTGAACACTCTTACTGGGTAATTTACTGTCTACATGAAATTTACCTTAAATATTATTCTTTGATGCTTACAGGAAATTATGGCAGTGGTGAGTAACCTACATTATTATTATGTAAAGAATAAATCACTTGGTAAAGAGTAAATGAAGCGATTAGCCTTCATTAAAGACTGGCCTTGTGAGGAAACAAGATACACTAATCTGGGAACGAAAGAAAAAACAACTGCTCCTACTGGGACTCGAACCCAGGCCAGATGCTCTAACCACTATGCTACTGGGTTGGAAACTGGCTGTAGGCTCCAGCCGAGCTACGTAGCTGTGCAGTCTTTCTCACTGGTGACCTAGAGGTCACAAACATACATAAGGCCAAGAAGCAATGTTGATTTCCCTCCTCATGTGTGTTTTTGACGTCCAGGTCACCACTGAGAAAGACTGAACAGCTACTTAACTCAGGCATTGTCTTTTCCTTCTTTTACAGATTAGTGTTTTTTGTTTCCTCACAATTCCGGCCTTTAATGAAGACGCATCCCGTGCAGTTGTTTTTTTTATCCCTGCACCTTCCCATTAATTTATCAAGATTTCGTTCACATTTAGTCATGCAGAAACCCCCGAAGGTCACTGTTACTAAAACAGCAGAACTCAAAGCATTTTATTTTGGGGTTATTAACAAAAACGCCATTAGCTCGTGGATGCTCGTATTGTTGTGTGACCATCATCTAACGTGCATCCCTTTATTCTTACACAATCCACGGCAACGTTAATGTTTCTTTATTTTGTCCTTAGTTACAGTTCAGTTTTTAGTTCGTCCAGGCTTTTAAAATAAATCTAAGGACCAGTCTTGATTGTTCAAGCCGTTGTTGCTTAAAATCTTTGGTTACAACTTGGAGAAGAAACGAAATTTAAATACTCTGGTAGCGAATTTCAAAACCCTCTCACGCATTTATCCTGACCCCTACAACCCCCAAACCAACAAAAGAACCATTCTCCGATCACCATGCATCAGGGTGCAAAAGTCTGCTTCGTAGGCTTTTTCAGTTTTGCGTTAGCCATGAGCAATGAGTCTCTTGTTGTTTCACGTGCACTCAGAGTTAGACATGGTGCCAGAAGGTGAGAGGGACAATTTTGCTAATTAAATCCCATAGGAAACTCCTAGGATGTTTTACATGCCACAATCGATATGAGCATGAGACATCACAGGGCCCTTTTCTTCCCGCAAATGGCAGGGGTGGCTGAGGCCGGACTCGAACCTGGGACCTCTAGCACAAGAGACTGTCATGCAAACCTTCAGGCCACCTTGCCCTTGAGCAATAAGTCTATGGGATTTAACAAGGGGCCAGAGTTACTAGCTAGCTAGTCAGTAACATAAAAACAACATTATTGAGGCATCTTTCTCTCTATTAATGGTGGACACTCAGCCTTTAAGTTTCATTTTTTTATCCATGCCCCTTCTCCTTACATTTACAACAATTTGAAAGATTTCTGTCGCATTGAGATTTATCCTCAACATGCCAAAATATTCTTTTAGTTGTTCACAGTTAACAGATACATGTCTGCTAGTGAAGCCGCCTTTTTATCATTAACCATCATTTTTTAACAATTGGATGTCTACAATGAGATGATCTTTGGTTGATCAATCGGATGTCTACAATGGGATGATCATAGCATGTGTCTAGATAACTCATGATTGATTGCAATCAGCAAAGTTCTGGTAACAAGTTTCCCATGATTTACAGCAGTCATTAAGTATTTTAAGTTAAGAGAGTGAAAAACTTTGAGCCCTACGCCTTGTCGTTGCTGGTCAGGTGGGAACCTCTGTTGCACCCATAGTAAACCTGAGCAGACATGTACTTAACAAAAGCATGTTAAACACGCAACTTTTGTTCAGACTTCTTTTGGAAAGATTAGGTTACAGTACAAATCTAAAGGCTGGAAAAAACTGGAGGGATTATTACAAAAGTTTTCATTGAATAGAATGTATTCAAAATATTAGTGTACTGGTGGCCTCACTTCTCACTAGGTCTTATTCGATCTTTAAAGGCCATGGAGTGCAGTTCCAAACGAAATGTTTACAGAAGAACAAACCTATTGAACATTCTTAGTGGGTAATTTCGTGTCCACACCAAATTTACAGTGACTAATTTTCTTTCATGCTTATAATAAAAATAATAAGCAGTTTGTTGCTGGAACAACAGGTTAGGCAAAGATCACGGGGATTGCTGACTGCCCGCCTATAAAGCACAGCATTTAAGAGATGTGTGAAAGGATACAGAAAAGATAAAAAGGAAATGTGAAGGTGGCAAGGTGAAAACTAATGCGAGATAGAACAATTTATAAAGCTTGCGTATAGGAAAAAAATGGTATGGCCAATGGAAAGGTAGGATAGAATTAGGAAAGGTGGTTAAGAATATCACCAGCTTTACCACCAAGGTTAGAACCGCCAGGGAACTAAACGCCCGCGATGGTATCGCCAGTCGAATGGAAAAGAAGATGGTTGGATGGCCATTTGTCATTTAACAAAACAAGAATAAATATGTAAAAGAATGCAAAGAGTTTAAAAGTCTTTACGTAAGTAGATCACACTAAAAATAAAGTAATTTAATTAGCTGACTCATTGGCTGGCTGCAGTTAAAAAAATGAAGAAACACTCCAGTAGAGGTTGGCAAAACAAAGAGTTCATTGTAAAAAGTTAAACACAAAATTATGGTATTTTAAGAAAGCGTGTTAAGTGGCTTGTGCTTAATAACCACGTGAACAAATTCACCGATGGTACCGTAACCATCTGCTCAGACAGGGAATTCCAAGCCGGGACCATCCTTGTTATAATAATATAATAATATCTAATTTGTCACTATAATGCAACAGGACATGGAAGGATCATGGAGGATCACTGACACCCAGCCTACTAAGCTACAGGAATGTAATTATACTCTAAGAGCAGTTGTTTGCAGTTGCATAGTCTGGAATTGAATACAGCAAGTGACGGCGCCATCACCACGTCCCTCGGAAGCGAGTTCCAAACTTTTCGCCAGACGCACTGAAAACGAATTTCTACAGTCTCGAGTGAACCTCTGTGCAACCAGTTTCAATGGGTGACCCCTGGTCATACTGTACGAGGAGAGAGAAAAAAAGGACCATACTTCACATCGTACTGGTTATGTAACAACAAGTAGGTCATCACTAGGCCGCTCCTTAACCCACGTAGGTCAAGTGAATCTGCTTTGAGGACCTTCAACCTTTCGGAATAGCTCAATTTCGAACCAAAGAAAAATCGACGGCCGTCAAGTCTAGTAGTATGAATGATGAGTTTTTATGGGTGACCTAGACTACAAGTAGCATGATTATGTTCAAAAAGCGGTATTCAATGGACAGAAAACCATGAACAATTTTACACGTTAAAATGAGATCGGCCTTAAATCTAGGGAGCTCCAAAGAGTCCAAGTTTGTTGGATGGATTCAAGATGGTCGATATTCTAAAAAAATTATAGGGACCAAACTGGGCTAGAATTCTCTAATAATGGCCAAACATAAACCTTGTAGGCCCATAGCTTAGTTTCCAAAGAGGCCAGAGGTATAATCCTGAGTCAAACCAAACACAATGATCTTTACAAAATTAACTTGATTTCGATCAATAAGGTTCTGGTAACAAGTTTTCCATCATTGGAGCGAAGCTCCGCTTTAATCACACTCCAATGTCATCTTAGACCCCGCATCTTGATTGTTGCTGATAAAGAGGCGGCATTAAGCTTCAGGCCATGGCGCTGAATAAAATCATCATTCCGGTCACACTAGCAGGCATGTATCAGTTAACTGTAAGCAACTAAAAGCATATTTTGCAAGGATGGGCTGATCCGGAATACCGATTCAGAATGCCTCACGTAATTCCTTACCAACATTTGCAATATCGATAAAAATCGGGGAACGGTACATAAAATCAGATGGATTGATATTAAAGTTAAACCAAATTAAAGATATTTACACTTCTCGTCGACCGATTTTGACGTTAAAATAGACTGTTTTGAAATTTTTTTCACCAGCTTTCCAGATCTCCAAAACCCAAACAGCTGCTTCTAATTGTTTATAAATTATAAGGGTAAGTTTTAAATTTTACTGGGGGATTTGACTCAGCAACCTTGGTAGCCTTTCTCTGGTTGAATGTTACTACAATTTTAAAAGGCCGACTCTTTTTGCCCAAATAGCCAAATAGCAGAGAAAGCGGAGCCCGCTCTATTAAGTCGGTGACGTTGGCGCTAGTACAAACAGTCATTAAGTTTTTAGTTAAGAGAGTTTATAACTTTGAGCCCCTAACCCTTGCTATTGCTGGGCAGATAAGATGCTCGATTGCAGCCATAGTAAGCAGACATGTAGTAACAAGAGCAGGTTACGCTTTTGACTTTTGTTCAGACTTCTTTTGGGGTCATTAATATACAGTATGACTCTAAAGGTTAAAAAAAAGCTCTAGGGGTTACGACAAAACATTTATTGAATAAAATAGGTTTAGATTATTACTATACTAGTTGCCTCAGGTCTCAATCACTCATTGCTTAATCGACCTTAAAAGGTTATGGAATGCAGATCTGAAGAAAATTTCTATTTATGAACAATACTACTAAACATTCTTATTGGGTAATTTAATGTGTGCATGATATTTACTTCGACTACTTTTCCATGATTCTTACAGGACATTATGGCAGTGGTGAGTAACAGACATGATTATTATTATTTTTTAAATAACGAGTAAGTCGTCACTTGCTCACTAATTACAAGGACAAAATTGCATGAAAGTCGTACTGTAATCATTTTAACAAGGTCATTGCTTCATAAGATACAAAATGGAATCCAAAACCATATTCTTTGTATGACTACTGTTATCACTAGAGAACTGTCAGTCATTGCCTTAGAGAACTAGCAGTCATTGCTTCATAAGATACAAATGGAACACAAAATCATTCTCATGGAATGAACACTGCTTAAAATTGTATTTTACTTTATCACGACCTGAATAAACTTTACCTTTATTTTATTGAATATAAATCAGTATTAAAAAAATTATTTGGCTAGTTTTGCCAAAGCAATGTTTATTTGCTTCAACAAACGTTGCTGCAGAATAAAAACATTAATCTAACCAATACATATTTATTATTATTTTTATTATAATTATTACTTTAATTATTATTAGAATATATTAGCTCTAGCTTACAATGGCCATTGGTTTTTTTTAAATCCTCACTAACTTATGTAAAAAAAATAATTAGTCCGTTAATTGGTCTATTTTCACATAGTAACTCAACAGTGATTGCAATCAGTAAAGTTTTGGTAACAAGTGTCCCAATATTTAAAACAGTCATTAAGTGTTTTTAGTTAAGGGAGTTAAGAACCTTGAGCCCCAAGCCTTGCCATTGCTGGTAATGTGGATGCTCTGTTGTGACCATAGTAACCTTGAGCAGCCATGTACTTAACAAACATTGTAATCATTAAGTTACAGTGTAAATCTAAAGGCTAGAAAAGAGCTGGCCGGATTATGACAAAACTTTTTATTGAATAAAATGTGTTCAGATTGTTATTGAACTACTGGCCTCAGGTCTCACTGGCTCATTACTTTATTAGCCTTTAAAGTTATGGAGTGCAATTCCGAATAAAATTTCTACTGATGAAAAATACCATAGAACATTCTAAATGGGTAATTTAGTGTCTACATGAGACTTACATGGGCTATTTTTCTTTCATGCTTACAGATTATTACAGCAGTGGTGAGTAACAGACATTATTATTATTATTTTCAAAATTATGATCAAGTCATTAATTACTCGGCCAAAAAAGCATGAAAGTAGTATTAGAAGCATTTTAATGAATTAATTGCCTCATTACATACAAATGGAATCAAAAATCATTTTCATCCTGTGATCACCGTTATTAATACAATATATTTAAATACAATCCGTACACGATGAAGCTTTATTGAGAATAAATAACTTTTTTTTAATAAACTGGCCGATGTTTCCAAAAGCTGCTCCATGTTACGTTCCCTAATTTCTTGGACAAAATTTTATCACAGAAGCACTATACGCATTTTAGCAGTTGTTGCCTAGTAAGATAAAAATGGAACCAAAATCATTCTCATGGAATGAATACTACTTACTATCGTAATTTACTTTATCACGAACTGAAAATACATTTACTTTTATTTTACTGAAAATAAATGATAATTAAAAAAAATCGGCTATTGTTACCAAAGCAATGTTACCTGCTTCAACGAAAAGCATTGCTGATGTTAAAAAACTTTAACCTAAACGATATTATATTATTTCATCAAATAGAATTAGGTCTGCCTTACAATAACCATTTTCTTTCTATGACAATGGTCATAGAATTAGTAACGCGACATTGATTAAAATCGGTAGAGTTCTCGTAACAAGTTATCCATGATTTAAAGCTATCATTAAGTTTTTTAATTAAGAGAGTTAAGAAATTTGAGCCCCAAGAAATTCGAGCTGCTCTGGTAGGATGTTCCATAGCACCATGGTAAGCTTGAGCTGACGTGTACTTACCAACAGCAGGTCATTCTCGCCAATTTTTTCAAAAATCTTTTGGGATCATTAATTTTCAGTATGAATCGAAAGACTGAAGAAAAGTTGGAGGGGTGATAGTTGTCTCAGGACTCACTGGCTCATTGGTAAATAAGTCTTTGAAGATTATGAAGTGCAGTTCCGAAAAAATTTCTAATTATGAACAATACTATTGAACATTCTTACTGGGTAATTTAGTGCGTACATGAAATTTACTTCGACTACTTTTCATTTATTCCTACAGGACATCATGGCAGTGGTAAGTAACAGACATTATTATTATTATATTCAATATTATGAGAAGGTCGTTACTTGCTCGCCAATTACTAGGACAAAATTGTATGAAAGTCGTAAGCATTTAAACAGAGTAAATAGCTCTTTATAGAAATGGAATCCAAAATCATCTTCGTTCTGTGATCGCTGTAATCACTGCAGTGTATTTTAACACGATCTGAATGGAATTTTGCCTTTATTTTATTGGAAATAAAATAATAAAATCAATATTAAAACAAATAATTTGGCAATAAATTCAAAAGCAATGTTTACCTGCTTCAACGAAAAACGTTGCCGCTAAAAAAAATCTAACCAATGTAGATTACATCATCAAATAGAATTAGGTCTACCTTACAAGAACTATTGCTCTTCTAAATGTTCACTGAATATTGTTTTAAAAATTGTATTCATGAGTTGGTATCTGTTTTAACGTAATAACTCAACAATTATTTCAATCAGTAAAGTTTTTGTAACAAGTTTCCCATAAATTAAAGCAATCATTGAGTTTTTTAGTTAAGAAGTTTAAGAACTTTGTGTCCCAGACCGTGCCATTGCTGGTCGGGTAAGATGCTCTATTAATGCCATAGAAAGCTTGAGAAGTCACGTAATTAACAACAGCAGGTGTCACTTGCCACTTTGGTCCACACTTCTTTTGGAATTACCAAGTTACAGTATAAATCAAAAGACTGGAAAAAAGCTGGAGGAATTGCGACACAGCTTTTTATTGAATAAAAAGTGTACAGATTATTAGTGTAGTAATGGCCTCAGGTCTCAATGGCTCGTTGCTTAATCGACCTTTAAAGGTTAGGGAGTGCAGGTCCAAACAAAATTTCTTTATATGAGCAACACCATTGAACTTTCTTATTTGGTAATTTAGTGTCTACATGAAATTTGCCTTCACTACTTTTCTTTTATGCTTACACGACATTATGGCAATGTTCAGTAACAGACATTATTATTGTTATTATTTTCAAAATTAGGAGCAGGTGGTTACTTGCTCACTAATTGCTACGAGAAAATTGTATCAAAGGAGTACAATAAACATTTTAACAAAGTAATTGCCTCAATTTACGTTTTAACACGATTTGAATGCAATTTTATTTTTATTTTATTAAAACTGAATCAGTTTTTTTTTAATAATTTGTCTGGTGTTTCCAACACTTGCTCCATGTTGCGTTCCCTAATTTATTAGATAAAACTGCATTAGAGAAGCACTGTATACATTTTATCAATCGTTTTTAAAAAAAAAATCTAAAAAAAATTTCAAATTATGTACAATGTCAGTGAACATTGGAATTTCAACTTTTAAAATTTTTTTTATTTCTTACCTATAGGAAAAGAATACAGTACTGGTGAGAAAAACATTCTTTCTTTCTTTTTCAAATTTATAGGGCTTACTAGTGTTTAACTGTAAATGAAAAAAAATTTAATGTGGGATTCATTGTTTGCATATGGCTCCATTGGAAAAGTCAGTATTGATTAAATAAGTTTTATTTGTTATGTTAGAAAAATAATTTGTGGTTTGCAAACAAATGCACACACTAAGAATCAGTGAAATGCGCCAAAACACATTGAATATTGTATATTGTACTGTAAGATCATGTAAAGGAGTTTAAGTGTTATTAGGATTTTCAAGGTTTTTTAGTTTGGCTTTCCTTTTTTAGAAAAGACCCTTTAATAGTTTTAACAATTACCGAAAGTAATTGGGGAGAAGTTATGCACCTTCAGTTTATTTTATTTTTCAAAATACAAGAAATTAAAATTCGAAACTTCGAAAAGTTTTATCCAAACTGTTTGGATTTAAAACAAAAACATTAAAGTTCCATCGTTTCATGTAATAAGAACACTATTTCTGCTGTTAACCCTGGTGTATTGTACTGTAGATATTTCCTTATAATAATGAGAGCATTTAAAGAATCTGTGGCTCAGGAAATTTCTTTTAAGTGCAGAGGTAATATAAACAAAATTTACATGGATGGATTAAAGTATACATTCATGTGGGTAAAGGCCTTTACAGTCATATATTGCACACTTCATCTCTTTTTTAATGCTTATAGCTATTATTTTTTTCGTCGAGATACTAAATAACTACAATGTTGATATGAGATAATTTCGATAAATAATTTTTAGATAAATCAGTCACATTAAAAAGTGTTCAAAAGGCTTTATTAATACCTGCGCTGCAAGTTATAAAGGTTCAAAATTTATTAACTGGTTCAATATGTAGGTGTAAGTAAAATTACCCAGTAAGAAGAAAAACAACACTAAGAATTTTATAGTCACATTAAAATAACGTCAAAAAGGCCCTAGTCTTGTTTATACTTACACTGTAAGCGATAGTAATTGAAAATTTGTTAATTGGTTTGTTGTCTAGGTTGGAGCAAAAATTTTCCAACAAAAAAAAACAGACAAGAATACTGTAGTCACATTAAAATAAATTCCAAAAGGCCTACGTTTTGATCTATAAACCTTCAAAATCGGTTCAATGGGTCCAACTCCTGGTGAGGACAAAGATTCCACGCAACAACAACAACAAATGGCCAAACGGTTCGATTGTTGTTATTGAAATTTGTAATACAGTGATATAGTTATGACATCACCGCAAATATGGAATTTCTTTGGGATATGTCAATTCCGGGGGAAACTATAGCATTTTATAGACTGACGTTTAACAAGGAATATAATGCTGAATCGTAGATAAAGACCGATATCGTGGCTTTCGATAATCGTAAAGTTAAAGTATAAATTCAAAAATAGGAAATGCAAGCTGCCATCGTTAAGGCAGAAAGTTTATTGAATAACATGTGGCCAAATTTTAAGTGGCTCACTGGCAGCTGACTGCTATTTTCTGAATGTTCATTGGAGTGAATTCAAAAATTATGGAGTGCAGTTCATGACAAAATTTCCAGATGAACGAACAATACAATTAAATTTTCTAACTTTTCAATGCAGTGTCTCGATAAAATTTGCTTAGACTATTTTTTCTTCCATGCTTATTGAGGATTAGGGCAAGGATGAGAAACACACATTATTATTTTTTGTACCAAAGTTATAAGTATTACAATACAATACAAAAGACAAAACCTGGCTTGAGCATTTTCATGAGCCAAACCCCCCTCCCCAAATACAACCCCATTCGTTACATGCTGTCAAAGCGAGCCTTGAAGCTTGACAGGGAAGGTGCAGTTACCACTCGAAGTGGTAGCGTGTTCCAAGGCACTACAATTCTCTCAGTAAATAAGAAGTGTCTAGTGTAGTTGTGTGAGGTTTCAACTTGCAGTTTGTAACAGTGGCCTCGTGTGTGCGTAACCTGAAAAAGATCAAGAAAGCTTCCATAGTTGATGTCCAGTAGTTGATTGAGTAGTTGGTACACAAGGATCATGTCACCTCTGTTGTAGCGATCTTCAAGACTGGTGAGGTTTAAGGCTTTGAGTTGCTCTTGGTATGGCAGGTGCTTAATTTCAGGGCACTTTTGGGTGTACCATCGTTGAACACGTTCGAGGCAGCTGAGGTGGATATGGTAGTGGGGCCTCCAAACTTGGACACAGTAATCCAGGAGTGGGTACACAAAAGTAGTGTACAGGATTTTAGTAGTAGCTGGAGTCAGGTATGTAAATCCGGAGAGCACAAAGCCTGCCATCATAGTGATCTGTTGATGACAGCGTCAACTTGCTGCTTGAAGGTTAGCCTGTCATCAATGATTATACCCAAGTCACGCTTTTGTGTGATGGATTCCATTGTAGAGTTACCAAAAATGTAATTGGCACGTACATTGTTGTGACCGAGATGCATAGTGACACACTTCTGGGAGCCAAACTGCAGGCTATGAGCTGTGGCTCAGTCATGAATTTTACAGAGGTCTTCTTGGAAAACTTTGGTGTCCTCTTTGCTGATGACTGGTTGGTATAACTTCAGGTCATCAGCAAAGGGGAGGCATATGGAATCCAGAACTGTTGGTAAATCATTAATAAAAAGGAGAAAAAGGATTGGCCCCAGAACAGAACCTTGTGGTACACCAGAAGTCACGGGAAGCCAGGTGGAATAAGTGCCTCTCACTACCACTCTTTGTCTTCTGTTGCTTAAGTAGCTACCAATCTAATTAGTCCATGTGGCAAACCCACCTTTTATAAAACACTAAGCAGGATGGCATGGTCAACAACATTGAAAGCTTTTCGTAGGTCCAAGAAGGCAACATCAACAGGAATGCCGTCGTTAAGAAGGTTGGTCCAGTCATTGACAGCAGTCAGTAAGTTAGTTATGCAAGATTTGCCAGTAAGGAAACCATGCTGCTCCTTACACCAAACATTTTGTTTTCTGCAAAAGTCAACAATGTAGTCTACGACAATTCTCTCAAGAAGCTTAGAAATAATAGACAGAAGTGAGATTGGGCGATAATTTGTCACTAAGTTAGTGGGCCCACTCTTTAGAATAGGAACAATGTGGGCTTCTTTGCAAGATTTGGGAAAGTTACCAGATGCCAGAGAGGTGCGAAAAATAATCGAGACAGGAATAGCCAGCCCACCACAACAGTTTTTCAGAATTAAGGGGTGGATGGCATCTGGACCAGGGCTTTTATCAATGTCAGTCTCAGACAATAGTTTGAAGACAATGTCAGTTGTAATGAATTCTTCCATTTCGGCCATCCCACCAGTGAAATTGGAGTTTTCTGATGGAGTAGTGAAAACGGAATTAAAGTACTTGTTGAATTCACTAGAAATAGCAGCATCATCTCTATGGGTGACACCATCAACAGTGATTGAGGAGGCTGCCTGTGACCTGCTGGACTGTGATTTCACATACTTACAGATGTTGTTAGGGTTTTTCTTGACGTTTTTTGTAAGATTGGTTTCATAATTCCTCCTTGCCTCTCTTGTAAGGGTATTAACTTCGTTTCTGCGTATTCAGCAAAATTGCTAGGAGGGGCCTTCTACTGACACTTGTCCACGCCCTTCGCTTCTTTTTCACAGCAGTGGAAACAGCTGGTGAAAAAATCCAGGACGGATATTGTTTTCTTCTTGGCTTCATAACTGCTACAAGAGTCTTACAAACACTGTCTAGAAAGTAGTGTAAAATTTCCCACTGCTCGTCACTGTTAAGCCCTTCAAATTCGGAAACCCAGTCAATGCTGCTAATCATACTGTTTATGAGTTCATAATCAGCCAATTTGTAGGCAAGCGTTTTTGTGACGCTTTTTTTGATAGCGATAGGAGTTTCTAGGGTGAAAACCATAGAAATGTGATCACTTAGGCCGAGCGGAGGAAGTTGCGTGATTTTGCCGACAGGATGGTCAGACTTGGTGATGATCAGATCCAGGAGAGACGGCTCCCGACCAACTCTGTACCTGATGAAAAAGTCGACATGCTATTGAAGAGTGTGTTCTTGGAGTAAAGTGATAAAACTCTCCGCGGCAAAATCAGACGGGAAAGGTGCTTTCATTAGGCCAATCAATGTCCGGAAAGTTAAAGTCACCAAAAAAAATAACAGGATTGTGCTTATGGTTAGCCAGTAGTCTGTCTAAGAAGTCTTGAAACTCCAAGTACGAGTTGTCACTCAGAGGGTTGGGGCTTCTATAGCTGCAAACTATCAGTAGCTCCACAGAATTTCAGAGTTTAAGAATGCAAATAGCAGGTAATAAAATGTAACCATGTGAAATTCTCTAGCACTGGATTATTAACGAATACCGAAAAGTCGATGTTTATTTTCTATGCCATATATCAAAACTCACTAATTAGTCTAGAATTTTGATAGTGATTGTTTTAAAATTCAATGCGGTAAAATTATTAATGTGAATCACTTGACCAGGGTATTAAGTTGGACTCCTTATGACATGTTAGTCGTCGCCAGTCAAAGCACAAAAACATCCCTGCATTTGTGATTAACAATATGAAAGAGGGTATTCGCTACACTTCTGCAGCTAGGATGCCTTCTTAGCTTGTTTAGTGTTTACATCACTGATGCGTAGTGGTAATGAATACAGACATTAGTATTTTAGACGCTAGCATCCTCAAATTGCTTTCTAAAGCCTATCATAGATGTATTTTTCATGAACTCTTGCAATTGGAAACCAATTTGGCAGTATTTTAGACCATCAGCAGAACAGCTCGTAAAGTAAAATCGCGTTGAACCCAAACCAATCCGATATAATTGTAGGGAAAAAGAGGCAGGGTTAGTTAGAGCATGGTTTGGATCTATGTCCTCGTATCGCCCCCACCTAATCTAATCGCTACTAGAGGCCTGAGTCTTGAATCGTCGTGTCCTACGGATAACAATGCTACAAATAATAAGGAAGAAGAAAGTAATTGTGGGTACCACACTTTATTTTATGTAGGGCCACTTTCTATAGAGGGAATTAGGGGATACAGTACCACTTAGCCTGGATTCCCGGCACTATTCTCTCACTACGTTCGTCACCAAAGGCTGTATTAGGCATATAACGTGTCAAGTGTGGTTGCTAATGGCTTAGCTAAATTAACTATGGTCCTCACCAAGCATCGGAGGAGGGAGGCTTTGCATCTCCCATTATTACGCTGTGGCCTACAAACATGGAGTCCCATGTTTCCTTACAGTTCACAGAACGGTACTAAGAAAAACATTCACGGATTCAAGGTCGCTGAACATTGCGGTCTTGCCTAGTCGAATCCATCTTGGTAGCTAAACCACACTTACTACAGGCATTTCTAACCTTTAAAAACTCATTGGGAATTGTAGCATTAGTCCTTAACGGCCGGCTGGTACCTAGGCTTGTAGAAGAAGGAAAGTTACACAAACAATGGTATACAGGTAAACGAGGGATTGTCAAAACAAAAAGGGCCAACTAAACAATGCTTACACACTAAATATTATTGCAATGCTAAATACTTGAAAAAGGAGTGAACCGATAGACAACAGTTTCTAGATAAACTAACGTCAGGAGGAAAATTTCCCTGACAAAAACTACTAACAAATCAAAGTTGCATCGTCGCATGTAAGAAACCATGGTCCTCCTGCCTATTTTTATCTGCTATTTCTGTGTATAATATTTTCATCTTTTTTAATACGCTATTATGTCTACTATTTACTTCCATTAATATATTTTTGAAAACTTGTATCTCCCTAGTCATACCCTATCTGAGAAACTCCATAAAGATAAAGGGTTTCCTATGTACTAGGAAGTTTAAAACCAGGTCCAGTAAGAGTCAAATAAATCCATTTCAGAGGCAGTACTTGATAAGTAACAAAGATCGAGAAAGTGAAGTGTTGGGACATAGGTAGGAGTGGGGATTCTAAGTGGAAGAGGTAAACGAAGGGGGCTCAAACATTGCTCAACAGGGTTTTGTGTGTCCCCTTTGAAAATTTTAGTTTAATGCAATGAAGACAATGTATATTATGAATGCTGTTAAATCGAACCCCAGTTGGTATCACGTTAGTCTACTTTTAAGGATGGTTATCTTCACACGAATAAGGTTAGGCAGAGGTGAATGCTATGGTTCTTGACTTCTAGGTAAGTTTTCTTTTTAAGTGGCAAACTTTACCAGTTGTTTCCGTTACATATGAATTGAGTTGTAACGGGCTGCCAGTCGTGGCCAGATACTAAAATATCATTCTGAGCAGGTCCATTACATGGACTGTGAGGTGTTAGAAAACCGAATTGCGTTATTTTTTCGAAAGGCTGTCTGTTCACTATTCATACCATACCTACAAAACCCTACAAAGGGTGTGGTGCAGTGGCAACCCGGACCACTGCACTGTGACTGAGGTTGGCGCTAATGACCAAGCTGTCGACGCGCCATTAAGCCTCATTCCCCCCCCCCCTACAAAGATACATTTTCCACTCAGACTGAATGTGGTTAAAGCATGCTGACAATGAAGGTTTGGATTCTGTGCATAGTTTGAAAATGTTATTAACATGTGTTTAATGCGGGTTGTTTTGGCTAGCAGGTGGTTATTTGTTCATAATTGCGAGGATAATATTGTATTATACGCATTTTTTTTAAAGTCATTGCCTCATAATATACAAATGCAACCCAAAATGACTTCTTTTGAAATCATTAAGTAACATTTAAATCGAAAGGCTAGAAAAGCATGCTGGAAGGTTGAGGCAAAATTATACTGAATAACACTGGTCAATTTTTAAGTGATCTCCGCAGATGATCAGTGTTGTTTCCTGAATGCACATTGGTTAATTACAGTTTTAAGACTATGAAATTAAATTCGTACCAAAATTTCTAATGATGCAAAATACAAGTGGTAATGCCTTTTTTCTTTTATCCCTACAGAAGAACATACCACTGGTGAGAAAACCATTATTACTATCTTTCTCAAATATTTATGACCTAGTACTGATTAGCCTTATGTATAAATGAACCAAATTTCATGAAGTATTCATTGTTTTCATGGTTTCAAAGCTTTTCTTAACGAGCAGAAATTGCCACGTTATGGAGATATTGTGGTTTGTAACAAGTGGAGGTCTAAGAATCACAAAAGTTTATTGTAAAGGATTCATCTTAAGGTTTCTGTTGTTCAAATCCTCTTATGTGTATGTATGTAAGTATGTACATATGTATATGTATGTGAATGTTTAAAGATTTCTAGTTTTTTGAATTTGGCCTTACCTTTATAGGAAAGATCCTTTAATAGTTTTAACGATTACCCAAAACCTGGTGAAGAGAAACAAGGCTCCTCTAGCACTCTATTGTTATTCATAAACACTAATAAATAAAACTATATGGATTGTATATTTATTGTGTTTTCAGAGCCGTTTACCATAAACGATTCATTAAATAATTTGTTGAACTCAGTATTTTTTTTTAATTGGGAAGCCATGCACCCTTTTTTTTTTGACAATTTCTTTCTAACAGCACCACAACAAAGATGAAGAAGTCTCAAAATATGAAACCTATCAGAAAACAGAGTAAATCGATTTGTTAAAGCTTAGACGGAATTAAAAGTCATCTAGGTGTAGTGCGGTAGTCTTTCACACTTTCCTGGACGACACTGACTTACATTTCAATATTGTTCATTTCGTCTTTTAGCGCTATGGCTCCAACTGAGATTGTATCGAACCACCAAGCCTAAACCCACAGGCTCTAAAAGAATGCTGGAAGGATTAAGGCAAAAATTTTATTGAGTAAACCTCTGGGCAGTCAAAATAATATTATGCAAGGTATCAATTGGCAAGGTTACTCAGTTTGTACTTAGATAACCTGTAAGTTGTTATCAGCAATAGCACAAAATCATCCCTGAGATTGCGTTCCGGTTTGTGTGTGAGTTTGTTAGCTCACTACACGAGAAATATGACATCCCCTGAGCCCATTTTACATCACTTATGAATTATTGTAATGAATATAAAGACATTAGATGTTAGTGTTTTAGACATTAGCATACTCCACATTATTATTGATTATTGATATTATTTACTATTTCCTCTTTTTATGACAAATTTGACTTTACTTTTTCCCGAGGATCTGTTTGCCCCAGTCACATAAAAATACCTCCTTCACAAAGCCATTTAACAAGCTCCCGAATTTTTGACTAAGATGGGTGAATTATTTTTTTTATGTGCTGCCGAAGAATTACTAACATATATGTGTGCTAATAAGCCTGACATCTAATAGTTTCAATGATAATTGCATATTTTCAACTGGTTGGCCTAGTGAAAAAAATTATAAAAATCTTCATGTTGACATGTTCTATATTTGCAATTTGATTTGGTCCCAACCACATTGCTAAATTTTGGAAAGAACCTGAAAAGGTTGAACTAACCCAACCTTTCCTTACAATGATCAAAGGAATTTTATTGTTAAGCTTTTTTGTTGGTGTATTACTTGACCCCATTTCACTGATAATTTTAGAATGTCTGCCTCGTGGGCTTCTGTGAGAGAGCTTGGGTGGGGGCGGGGTGTAGGGAACAGCTGACCTGTACCAAATGATAGATTGTTTTTTTTTAACTTACATCATAATATACCCAAAGTAGGACAGGTAAAAAAAAAACAGTTGTTTCTCACTGAGCTAACATAATCTTAAAAATGAAAAAAAAATTCGTTAAGAAAACAGGAGTTGGTGGCCATCACAGGACCAGAAAAATATTTAAAAACAGTAATGATAGCTTAAGAAAAAAAATGAAAGTTATACGAATTGAACCCGTGACGTCTCGCACACTTGTCCTCAGCAATAACCATTCAGCCACGAACACAGAAAGCGAATCAAGAGCTTCAGAATAAATAAAGCCTAACTGATGTGCTGACAGGAAACATGCTTAGCCGTTTTGTAGAGAGCTGTTGTCACTAATAAGCTAAGAATATTTATTTAAACGGCTCACAAATACTTAAGACGTAAGTTTGGAAACTAGGCTTGGTTAGGACTTGTGCATTTTTCGTCACAATTTATTATAATTACTTACTATGAAGAGAGCTACAAACTGTCGACCCATGCCGTCACCCACTTGCTTGTGACTAGAATATTCCAATTAAATGAGCCATGCTACGAAAAAGACGTTGCAAATTGAAGTGTGTTACTTGTACACACGCAACACTATCTGCCCCAAAATGACGCCGTGTATTTTGTCAAACCCATGATTTATTGATATGAAACCAAATGAAACGTAACAATTTGATGAAATCTTGTTCTACTAGAGTGGGGAGGGGCGCGTGATGATGACACTAGAGGGAAAAATGGCAGAGTCTGTAACAGTCTTGCAGTAGGTTGCTGTAGGTTTGACGAGCTCCCTACTGAAGCCATGGTGCCATGGTGCAAGAAGACAATTTTGCTAGGTGATCCATTCGGAAATTCATACGATCTTTTACATGACACAATCGAAATGAGCTTGAGGCAGCACACAGGGCCTTTCTGTTCCCGAAAATGCCAGGGATGGCGAAGGTCAGGATCAAACCTGGGACCTCTTGCATGTGAAATGGTCATTCGAACTGTTATGCTACCTGGCCAAACCCCCCATCAGGCATGCAGTACCATCCAGGATAGTGTGAGAAACTACCCGTTTCCTTCAAAGACTGTGGGACCTACTCTGGACATATTTTGGAAAGGAATTGAAAAACCTGAACTAACCCAACCTTTACCCACGATGATCAAAGAAATGTTATTGTTAATGTTTTTCTGATTGTAAAGTCTTTTTGTTGGTGTATAACTTGTCCCCATTACACAGAAAATTCTGCAGTGTCAGCTTTGGGGGCTGCTGTGTGGTGTGAGTGTGCGATGAGAGTAGGGCACAGCTGCAGATGTTCGTTAGGGCACACCAAGTGAGAGATCTCTCTATACCAATTGAGAAATTGCTTTTTTTTACTGACGCCGTGATATACGCAAAGTAGGCTGGGCCAAAAAAAACCGAAACGGTTGTTTCTTATGTCACTGAGATAAATAGGATTTTCAATTTGAAAAAAATATACAAATTCGTTAAGAAATCAGGAAAAGAATTTCTGGTAACGAAGTGCCTTCAAAATTTTGTAAATTATGCATTTATTTTTTAATCTAGTGTTGTTATTGAGTCTTGAACCTTTAAAATAGTTAAATGTAAATGGTGGAATGTAGTACTTCAAAACAATAGTACACATTTTTAAACACAAAAAGATCCAGGTTTGGAAGCCTTAATGAACGTGTGCTCTAAAGAAGTAGGTACAAGAAAAAGGCATGTAAACAATCAGCATCGCACTAAGACGGATAAATGATTCTCCACCATCCCAAAAACCAAGCTGGAGCATCTTTTACTCATATAAGTGTCACGCTGAAGACTTACATGTCTAGTCCTTGTGTCTGTTCGTTTATAGCATTAAGTTTTTATGGTTTACAAAGTTGGAGGGTCGTTTACATTAGTGCAACACTTATGACTTACATATATTTTTTTGTATCTGTTTGTTTAGAGCATAACGTTTTTAAAGGCTTACATCCGTATTTATACACTTACGCGTTTTTTAATACTAATATCGGTTATTTTTTCTTAAGAGTTTTTTTAGGCAAATGAAATAAGTAGACTTTCGATAAGGGACAATTGAGATTAACAGTAAGAATTCTAGTCGGACGAAATGGTTCCCTCATGCCATATAATAAAGTAAAATTTTCAGGCCCCAGCCTGTCCTTCAACAGTGAACCCAATACTTACTGCACATTAAAAAATGTTATTTTAATATGGAACAATTGAGATTAACATTAAGAATTCTAGTCGGACGAAATCGTTCCGTCATGCCATATATTAAAATCAAATATTCAGGCCACAGCCTGTTCTTCAACAGTAAACCCCATGTTTATAGCACATTAAAAAACGTTCTTTTTAATGTCAACATAAAAAAAGATTGTGCTTAAATATAGGGTCATACTGATAAATTACCGAACTGGAGTTTGAAAATTTAAATCGTTTATTTTACGCCTTGAAGGAATCACTTGGTCCGACTGAAATTTTGACAGACCACGTCATTCTTTGAACCCTTTTATTGAGCCGAGCACGTATCAAGATAAATCAGTCACATTAAAATATCGTTCGAAACGTATTAGTCATTGCTAATACCTATGCTGTAAGCTCTAAAATTTGAAAATCAGTTCACTAGGTTTAATCAAAATTCTCCAAGCAAGAAGATGAACAAAAATAAAATATTTTAGTCACATAAAAATAGCATTAAAAAGCACGAGTCATTATTAATACCTACGTTATAAGCTATAAAATTGTAAAACTGGTTTTGTATCAATGTGAAAGCAAAATTACCCAGTAAGAAGATGAACAACAATAAAAAATCGTAGTGTCAGTGAAATAGCATTCAAAAGCTATCGGCCTTCGGAGTTCGTGCCTAAATTTTAAGCTATAAAAGTTGAAAATTGGTACATTGGTTCGACGATATTAATTGCGTGCAAATTTCCCAAAATAGAAAAGAATAACAACAACAAAAATATTTAGTCACATTACAATAGCATTCAAATTGAACTAGGTCTTGTTCATAGCTAGAACTTGAGCTTTAAAAGTTGATAAATTAGGTCCGAGCTCCAGGTGAGGGCAAAGACCCCAACAACAACAGAAAATTGGCCATGGTGTGAAGTTCAAACAGTTGTTGTTATTAATATTTCTGATGCAGCAAAATGATTGTAACTACCGAATTTCGTTGGTCTGTGTCAATTCCGGGTGAACTAAAGGGTTTCAGAGTTTGACGACTATTATGCAGTTTCTTGCTGAGGCTTACATAAGGATTGGGAATTTGATAATAACTAATTTAGAGGATAAATCTAAAGGCTAGAAAACAAGCTGTTGGGTTTAATAAAGCATGCATTTTATTGAATAACATGTCATATTTTAAGTGCCTCACTGGCTGATGGCGTCTATTATCTGAACGTTCATTGGATAATCGCCCTTAAAAAATTATGGAGGGCAGTTCGGGACAAAATTTCCATTGCTGAACAATTATACAGGTAAACATTGTAATTTGGTAATGTAGTGTCTGCATAAAATTGACTTACATTATTTTTTCTTTCATGCTTATTGAAGAATATGGCGAGGGTGAGAAATACACATTATTATCATTTTTTTTTCAATTTTATCAGGTTTACTAGTGGTTAACCAGATGTAAATGAAGAAATTTTATGTGGGATTCATTGGTTACAAAGCACTTCTTCCCTTGTCTTAATTTTCATGTTAGAAAGGTATTGTCGTTTATAAAAGAAGCATACATCTAAGAGTGACTGAAATTCATTAAAAAGGCATAGAATGTAAGGATTATACAATCTTGTTTCCGTTGCAACATAAAGTCGTCTTACGGTGTTTTATTTTAAAGTATAAGAGTTTTCAAGCTTCGTTTCAGGTAGGCTTTTTCCGTTAAAGAAAAAATCTTAATAGTCTTAACAATTATCTTAAAGTTACTTTGGACAAAGAAAGCACCTTCAGTTTCTTTATTTTTAAATTGAAGATGTTTTTTCAAGCTCAAGTATATTAATTTATGAAAGCTTAAGAAGAAGATTATGAAAGCATAGTCATCTTCTATTTAACCAATGTTGAAGTGTAGCATAGTAGTTATTCACAATTCCCTGGCCAACAATGAATTACATATCTGTAGTAGTAATACTAAATTGTCTTACAACAGTAAGGGCCCAAAATACACAGTTCAATGTTGGGTGTATGTGTGACATAAACCCCTTTTAAAAACTATCAATTTTTTTTTACTGCATCGCCTCGTCAGATAAGTATGACCAGCTAGCAGGCATTAAAAGCTGTTACATGCAAAACATCACAATTATCCCCCTCCGAAAAAAATTCTAAACCCGAAATAAAATGAACTGTGTAAATGTAAATCTGAAACTAATTACACGACATGTAAATAACATAACGCATAAAATGGGATAGAAATAACGGCTTCTGAAGACTAAAGATTAATAATTTAGGCAGCTAATATTTACAATGCTGAACCAATCAGTGCGAATTGCAAATTATAATTTTACAGCAGTACACCTAGTACTCTCACTAGATTATGTAATGGAACCAGAGGTCTAGACATTCAGGAACCTTACGCACATAAGTCAAACTGCATAATTCCTATCAGGCGATACCATGGAAAGATTAGGTTGCACATTTACCCCTTCACTATGAACAGTTTGTGGGAAAGGCACAGAATCTAGTGAATTGGACGAACTCCCAGGGGAAGGCACGCTCAATTGAAAAGAAATGCGCAGAATTTTGCAAAGCTGTATTCACCGAACCTTCAGACAAGACAGACTGAGGCGAAGGAAAGATTGTCCCAATCAGACTTGACTGGGGTACCCGGGACACATGACCATAAATCATGGTATCCTGAAAGCTGGTACGATATGGCATGCAATTCCGTCGTGTATTTGGCTGAATTGACGATAGACAATTAACTTATCGGGTAGTTCAACGAGTTCGCAATTATCGGTGTTCGTCTTAATAATTATTCTGTACTTCAGCCAACTTTATGATGTGCCTGGGATGAATTTTCTGGCCCGAACAACATTGTTTTCGGAAAAAGTTGGACTTGGAAAAACATTTATTTTCAATGTGTATTTTGAATGCCATATATCACGTGTTAATCACGAATTAAAAGCGGGTTGCCACCAAACGAAAGTTTGGTGCACCTGGCACCATCGAGCACTATCTAGTTCTCTCCACCACTTGCTCACAGCAACAAAGGAATCCACAAAGAAATACCTTTAAACACAACAAACAAGCCACGTGCCTTCTTAATTATCGAATAAAATTTGGTGCATCCTCGTGCACCTGGAAACAAGCTATAAAAATTAACGATATTAATGCCACTAGATGGCGCCACAGTAGAATATAAAGACAATACCCTGGCGCCATCTAGTGGCATAAATATCGTTAATCTTTACGGCTTGCTTCCAGGTGCACGACGATGTCCCACATTTTTACTCAATAATTAAGGAGGCACGTGGCTTGTTTTTGTGGGTTTAAATGTATTGCTTTTTGGATTTCTTTGCTCGCTGTGAGCGAGAATTTGATAGGGCTAAATGTTGCAGGTTCTAATTTGGAGGCATACGACCTTTAATACTCGAATCCAACTACGTATTATTTTAACAGGGAAACCTTGAGCCCGTGGTTCTATGACAATTTTCATTCCAACGGCCCTTCGAAATAAAGGATAAAAAAAAGCTACAATACTGAACAACTCAAAATTCAGGGTAAATGAAATCTTTTCGAGAGGACCCATTTAGCACCTGCAATATGCAGCGATTCTGTGATTTTATAAAATGTCAATTTGAGCAATAGCATAACCTGATATGACAATAGTTAAATAATCCTTTAACGATTGTTAAGCAATACATAATTGCCACGAAAAATCGGCAATAAGTTCAATAAGGAAAAAACATTGAGAAAAATCTTCGTAGCTGTAGTGCAATTGCTCTATTATAGTGTGTGATAGTGATTTTCGAATATTTTTACAGTTTGGCTGCTACTGCCAGTTTATGGTGAACAGAGAGCAATTAGTAACACTAAGTTGTGCCACTGTCTCACTGGCAGAGAATGATTTACACTTATATGTAAATTTTTAATGACATAGGCGGATCCCCCCCATCCACTTCAAATAGAAGTTGGGTATGAAAAGGTTTTGCAGGATAGGTCTACGAATAGTGCGGGCATTCTATGCTTAAAATTTCCTTTCTGTGGGGGTGGCCAGAATACGAATATATTTATTGCTTTGTGTTATGTATGGCACCATACAGAAAAACCTTTGAAGAAAACAACAAGTAATAAAAATGTTTCATAGATCTTTACGTCCCTTCGCATCGTTCTTAGAAGACATCTTGAGGATTATAGCAGCGAAAACTCAACCCTGTAGATAACAACCAATAAAAAAATTAATTTGTTTTTCAATTGATGTTTTGGAACGGCACAATAGACATTGTTGCATGAGCAATCACATTGCACATTGTCTGCGGCCTTGCAGTGCTGGAAACATCGGTTCTCGTCAGATCCCCGAAGTTAAGCAGCATTGGGCTGGATTGTTACTTGGGTGGGTGACCGCCTGGGAATCTGGCTGTTGCAGACATGGGGCCTTAGGCCTTCGGGCAGATGACCAGGAGTGGTTAACGCTCGTTAAACCCTTTAAACCACATTGCACAGGAATATGTTGTTGAAGCAGCACTCCTCCTTTTCTATTATAGGATCAAAATGGCATCATAATGCATAACAACCGAAATTCTTGGGACACCAATGCCCACTGGCACTCGTGCGCCTTGGTATCACAGTTCCATATTTACCCTAGCTTTTTGGTCATTATCTTTTAAATAAATACCCAATTCTTGATAATAACTGCTATTTTTCGAATGCTGGTTGGTCAACAGCCGTTTAAAGGTCATGGCAAGCAGTTTGCGACAAATATTGGTTGTTGAACAATACCAGTGAACGTACTTACTTGGTGATTTAAGGTGAACATAAACTTTACCTCGAATATTTTTTTCTTTCATGCCTACAGGAGACTATGAAAATGGTGAGAACAGGACCTTATTATTTTGTTCCGTGTTATACTGTGTACTAGTGCTTAACCAGATGAAATTGACAATTTGATATGGGATTCGTTGTTTGCTTGGCATCAAAGCTTTTTTTAATTAAGCCAAACTTTTTATGTTAAAAGGTGGTATGGATTAAACAGGCAAAGATCTATGAATGACTGAAAATCGTTGAATATAAGGATAAATGTTTATGTTTCTATTGAATTTAAACGTCATGTTACAGTGTTTAAATAACTGTGTAAAACTAAGGGGTCAAGTTGCTTTTCAGTTTGGCTTTCCCTTTAAGGGAAAGAAACCGTTAATAGTTCCCCTTAACAATTACCTTTAATTAATGTGAACAAGCAAAGGGCCTTCAGTTTATATATTATACCCCCCCCTTCCTCCCGCCTCCCTCCAGGTGTTTGGTCTTTGGTTTTAAATTTATCAAACCGAAAACCGAACATGTGAATGGCTCCCACATATGCCCTCTCCCCCACAATTACTTTAACCTCCAATCCCCCACACCTGCCCCCTCCCTCCATACACGTTTGCCCATATCCCATGTTTAAGTTAATCATTTGAAACAATTCACTTCGGTACCGTACATGGCGACATTGTTGCAAGCAACGCTTGTGCCGCCCACTTAAAAACAATACAACTCCTTTCTGGAAGTGAACATTTAGGAAATACGTGCGCCTTTCTATCGTATCATGCTGCCAATTTCGAGGTCCGTGGCCTCGAAATTAAGAACCAATCGTCGTTTTGTTTAAAGTTGTCTGGTTTAGTAGATACGGGTTGCTTTTTTTTTTTAGCTCAAACGCCGACAATGGCACAGTGAACGCGACTAAAACTTTGTTGGCCGATATGGTACCACAACAATACCAAACAATGACCCCAAAACCGATGCGGCAGGTCTGGTAAGTGAAGCCATCTCTTTAAAGACTTTGGAAAAAGTGTTATAACCCGAACTTGTAGTCCAAGGATGTCAATAGACGGCGACATGGCAGGTTTGGTAAGTGGCGCCATCAGTTCGAACATGTTGGAAAAGTGTCCCGACCCGAATTTGAAGGCGAAACAGATGGCACTACAGGTTGGGGTACTTGATCGTGCGATGGAATGGCGTGGCCGGTGACTTGGCCGCCTGCTCCGTATTATATATGTAGATTTCAAAATCAAAGATAATGAAAGGTAGAAACACATAAACCTCTAGCATTGTATCGTTATAAACAAATACTAATACATATAGCTGTGTATGTTCAATGCCATATATTACTTAATGCCCTTTTCGGCGAAGGAAAGCCCAGCTGAAACAATACGCAACAATGTAAAAACCCATTGTTGCCGGGAAAGCCCGCACTTTCATCTGAAAGCGGGTAAAGTGCGGGCATTCGCTAGGGAATGCCCGGGGTTTAAAAAACAGTTTATTTTAACAAAACAAAAACAAAAAACACGTTTAAAAAAGCAAAGTACTAGACTACAATCCCGTTACATTTACAAAAGAATACACAATGATTGTAAAATGGGAACAGTTTTTAATCACCAAATGTTCGACCGGATTTTCATTTGTAACACTCAGGCTTGATACATTTGCCACGACGTTCAAAATATCGCTGATATTTGCTTCCATACCACGGCTAATTTTCTTGTGTTATCGTATGGATTTCAAGTTACGGTGGCCAGTTGTTTCCACAATGATCTGCTCTACTGCGTTTGCTCGATACAAAGTTTTTGCTGACACTAATGTTGTGATTGCTTAATTGGCCATCAACTTAGCAATTGGCATCTGTTGCAACATTTTTGACGATGTTGCCCGAAACATTTTTACCCACGGGGCAGTTGTAATACAAAAGTTGTTATTACTGTATTTCTTTTGGGGGCAAAAATACACAACCTCAGTATTTGCGTGTTCGGGCCAATGATTTTGATAGTTTCTGCACGTTGATAACGAGAAGGATTGTCGGGAAGAGAAAATGCTTTGACTCTCTTTGGTTGCACTTTTACGTGTTTTAAATAAATTAGCACAAATTCCTGTAAATTATATAAAGGAAAGAGGAAAACAAGCCAAACAGCGAAAATCATACACTAGAATTAACGTAGTACGGTAAGCCACCTTTGAAGTGGCATGACCCGGATTCAAACTAGCAACCCAATTCGTCCCTAGATCACTGACATTACTGTTTGGCTTGTTTTCTTCTTTCCTTTATATGTTTTAACCCACGTTGATTTGATTTGAAGAGTTTTCTATGTATTCAAGGTATTCTCGCCCATTTTCATTTGACCTGCCAAAAATTAGTTGCCTTTGTGTTAAAGTCTGTGCTCATTTCTGCCACGCTACGATAAGGCCTTTTGATCATCAGTACCAAGAATTTTCGTTTCCCGCAACACGTTCAACTGTTTTCGAATCTTTACCAATAATGTACAACAATAGCCCATTATTTCAAGAACGTAACAATACCACGTTCTTTCAAAGCATAGAACGTCTGCCAACAATAGCCGACAATGGGAACGAGCTCTTCGCCGTAACGGGCATTAAGTCGGATAATGACCGAAAACCTTGTCCATTCCTAAACAATGGCCCTCGGGAGACACTGCGCGCCCTCGGCCATTGTTTAGGAATGCCCGCGGTTTTCGGTCATTATCCTTTACGTATTACTCACGAATTAATCGTGTATTAAAACGAGTTCGGCCGTGCTTTTTTTAAATTTGAAAACTGCTAGCCCTTCCTTCTTTGACAAGTTCCATTCCGATATCGCTTCGAAATAAAACTTAAAGAAGTACCAAAATGAAGAACCTCTCGAGTATATTACTTCGATAAAGCTTAGGTACAATTAGTCATTTTTTATTCTATCAATGTGGAGGTGTAGTGTGCCAGTCTTCACACTTTCATGGACAACAAAGACCTACAAATCAAAATTGTTCATTCTTTTTCTGGCACTATATCTTTGGCTGGAATTGCTTAAGGGCGCCTTTACGCAATGAGACCTTCTCGCTCGCCGAACGCTATTTGCTAGGCAACCATTATTTATTTACGATTAATTCCCCGTTTTTATTAAATGAATGCGGTAATAGACAACAAATTAAATGCATTATAAATAACAACACGGATAAAGAACGAAGTGCAACAGTTATTTTAAACATTGCTACAACATTGTTGCCATTTCACGCTATTTCAAAAATGTGCTATTCGCGCTGTAAATAACAGCTTCTAGCCGTGACCAAACGACGGTAGATTAAATGGCTACTCGCAGCGAGAATTCAAAATCCAACATGGCGTCCATTTTGGGGTTATCGATTCGAATACAACCCTTCGAATGCCGGTATTCAAGAATCTGTCCGTCGTCTTGTACTGCAGTAAAATTGTTTTCTTGTCATAAATCGACGCTGTCATGTTGCAAGCATCGTACGTCGTGTTGCGAGGCATGAGGAGAAAATTTGCCGTCCGCGTTATTGCCATGGTTACTACGTATAGACAACTGGATAGTCGCATTCTCCGACAAAGGCGAGAAGCAGCCAGCTGATTTAGTATTGACAAAGTAAAATTTAGTAAGCGAGAAAATTATCCTTGCATAAACGCGCCCTTACACTGAAAAGTATAAATCTAAAGGCTATAAACGAAGACCGGAGGAATTACGACGAAAATGTTACTGAATAAAACTATGCGGTCAACTTATTAGTAAGCATGGGTTCGGTTGGCAGGTCATTGAAATTGTTTACAAGTAACCTCTCATATCAAAATTGCTTAATAATTTTAAGCTTTATTGATAACTGGCATTTTAAACAGCAAAAGAAATATTCTTTTAAATTCTTTTTCTATGATTTATTTCCTTTGTAACAGTGTACCCCATCATTGTTTTCAGTCAATCAATTAAAAAGATTTTTTCCCTTTTGCCAACAAGTTTCCCATGATTTTTTTTATTTAAGAGAGTTAAAGCGGATTCCCATACTCGCGCTTACGCTTATGTCTACGCTTACGTAGGGTCGTTGTCATGGAAACCATGCCCTCCAGGCTTCGCGCGACGCGACGCTAAGACGGTGGTACGTAAACGTTCAGTTTTCGCAGAGAGCAAATTATTAATGAGCCGTGCGCTCAGCCCCGCGTTGGCCAATCCCAAAGAGGGATGCACGTGACGCTGTATCATCATGGCGCCTGGTCTTCGCTCGGCGATATGTGCCGATCACGGTGAATAATGTGTGTGTTCTTAAATTCAGGGCACATTATCGAGTCACAAATACGTTGACTTGATGCAAAATAATAACATTAGGCGATAACATGGATTTAAAACTACGTGGACAAGAGTTAAACTTTGAGTTTTAGACATTTTAGCTGGTGATTGCACGCCGATCGGTTGCCAACGGCCTTGCTCGATCGCTGGATAATACGCATCTGTTACCCGGTTCGGCCGCTAATTTGTCTCTCATCCCTCGATTGTTTTTTTTTTGTTTGAAGACGGTTGCTTGCCAGCTCTTTGTTTAAATGCACAATAGCCTTTTTTTTTTATTAAAATAATCAAAATGCTCGATTTTAGTTATTGTGTGGCTTCGTTTGTTGCTGGACCATGCGCTACGCTATTGGCTGACGTTGTTGGCTCGACGCAAGGATCAACACTGACGTGGGAATGACTGCCTATACGCACAGTACGTAAACATAAACATAAGCATAAACGTATACACTCATGTGGGTAGAGGCCTTTAAGGAATTAGCGTAGCAAGGCAAGACAGACACGCATGTATTCGCATAATGCTCTACCACAACCGTAGCAATCATATGCCAACATATAAGTAATATAACGTGATAAGGTTGAATAACATGTAGTCTAATTTTTAGTGATCTCAGAGACTGATGACTGTCACTTTCTGAAAGTTCATTCAAGAAAATGATTGCAAGTAAATGCCTGTTATTGTACCGCACTAGTGTAGATTCTTAGTTGGTAATTTATTGTCTACTTGAAATTTATATGGAATATTTTTTCTTTCATGCCCACAGAAAACGAATATGACGCAGGTGAGAAACTATTAGTAAACTATTATTACTATTATTTTTACTATCATTTACAAAGTTATAAGGCTCGCCAATGCTTTACGGTACATAAATGAAATAAATGTTGTGTGGTATTCATTGTTTTCATGGCACCAAAGATTTTCTTAAGTATAAATTTTCATGTTAGGAAGATATTGTGGTTGATAAACAAGCACAGGCATAAGATCACTGAGTTGCGTTAAAAAGCATTGAATGCAAAAGATACATTTTCATGTTTCTATTATACCATTAGGTCATGTTATGATGTTTATACATATGTGCACGTATAAAGATTTGCAAGTTTTACGGTTTTTCTTTCCCTTTATCTGAAAGACCTGTTAATAGTTTTACCTTTAACTCAAAAGTAATTGTGGAGGAGCAAAGCACGTTCAGTTTATTTTTTTTCAAATCCGTAGATATTTAAATACAAAACTATGGAAAGCTTTAGTTATAATTGTTACCCACAAACAGTAATAAATAAAACTATATATTTTCATTGCCATTTATAATTTACTACTCACAAAGTAATCAGTGAACCCGGTCTGTCGTCTTTAGATTGGAAAACTGTAAGCCACTCCTTCGTACACATGTTCCATTCTACGATGCTTCGATATTACGGATGCAAAATCAGAAAATACGAAACCTCTCGGAAATCTGAGTAAATCAGTTCGCTAAAGCATAGGTACAATTAGTTACACTCTTTTAGTCGACCAATGCGGTGGTGTACGTGGTACTCTTTCACAATACGGGAGGGCAACACTGTTTCCATGTTAAAATTGCCCATTTTGCCTTCAGGCATTATTGTGGTGACTGAGATTGTGTCACTGCCAACGAAAAACATAAACGCTATAAAAGAATGTTGGAGGGATTAAGGTGGCAATATTATTGAAGAAAACTCAATGAGGTAAAATCATTATTATGCAACATATCTCTTGGTCAGGGTATTAAGTTTGTGTCTCGGTAACCTGTAAGTCGTCGTCAGAAATAGGATAAAAAACTCTGCCATTTTGTTCGAGTGTGTGTAATACTGTGTGAGAGGGTATTAGCCACTACTACGGAGATATGACGTCTCATATTCTCTTTTGCATGCATGATGCATTGTGGTAAAGAATACATAGACATTAAATGTTATCATTATATACTCTATAAATAAAAATGCTTTCCAATTCCTATAAATGATGTATTTATGTTGATGTTGTGGTGTTACTGTGTCTAGCTACTTTAAAAGTAGAGTTTTCACTTCCTTTCAACAGACAAGTTATTACAAAAAGTTTAATTTTTTTAATATTTTGTGTAAACTTACTTAGTGGATTCTGCATCTCTTCACAAATAAAGAAAAGGAAAGCTTTGTTGACTACGAGACTACCAGAAACCTGTTTGACAGCTATTTAAGGCGATCTGCAGAACTGCACATAAAATAAAAAGAAATCTTCAAAAAAAAAACTAAACTGTCTGAAATTTAACACAAATCAAAGTACCATCATCGCTTGTTTCTATGACCAATATTCTCCTACGATGCTACCCCTACTGATATTTTCATATAATAATGAAAATATGTAAGGTATGTGTGGCTATGGAATATTCTGCAGGTGCAGAGCTTGTATATATCATGGAAATTGCAACTTAGGAACAATTTTTTTCTGTTCCCTGGGATTACGTCACTTAACCTCTCTTCGATATATTGTCGAAATCGTGTAGCTCACTAATTATATCATGTCTGCAAAACCATAATAAGATAAATAATTTACACAGCTTGGATGTGGTTAAAAGTGTGTTAAGAAAGACGGTGTGGGTCTTAAACGTCATTTTAAACCATTGTTGATGTTATTTTAATACGGATTGTTCTGGCTAGTTAGTCCTTCCTTTCACACTAATTACTTAGACAAATTTGAATCAAAAAAGTACTATCAGACTTTAGCAAAGCCACTCTACCATAAACTAGAAATTTTTACCCAAAATTATCCTCATCGAGCGAACACTGGTTATCATTGCAATGTATTTTAATCCAATCTAAATACAAGTTCACCTTTACATTTTAGAAAATAATTCATGATTTTTAAAAATGATTAATCATTGTATCCAAAGAAATGTTTGAGTCAACCATTGAGTCAAAAGTTTACATTGTTGCTCGTGCTCTATCTTTGCCATTGTAAGCCTGGTTACACTTACCACGATATTATTGTATTTGCAATTTTAGTGTAAACTTATATTAAAAATAATCATTAAGTTAAAGTATAAATCTAAAGGCTAGAAAAGTAAGCTGTCGGAGGTTCAGACAAAAATATCATTGCACAGCGTGCGTTCAAATTTAACCGATTTTCATTGGCCGATGGACACCATTTTCTTAACGCTCGTTGGTTAATCATCATTTAAGTGCTATGGAGAGTAAGTATTCAGAGATGAAATCCCATTTTATAGGTGAACTAGTCATATCGTTCACTTCGTTCACTCTATTGATATCGTTAGTGCTTCATGTAATTTCTTTGATCCTCAGAACGTCACAAAATCGACGTACTGATTATTTCGATGCATTGTTGCTCACAGTTCGTTCACTGCATTCTTCAGCATGCCTGCGTTTCATCTACATCATTCAAAACAATATCATATGTTTGTTCGTTTGCACGTTTGTACACTTACTCCTCCACATGTAAGGCCGTATGAAGGTGAGAATAGAGCTAAATGAAAGATTAAGAGAGCAAAGCGAGAAATGAACTGAAGATATTTTGTTTAGGTGAAAAGCACTTTCTATTCTCAATGAATCCACCACCTCCGTTCTTCAGAAACGCGAATATTTGACACTCTTTTAAAACCAGATATATGGTCTTCTATTTCTATGCATCCAGTCTGATGAAGCGAATCCAATTTTAAGAACTGTACGTAGTATGATGCTTCGTCCCATTAGGTTATTTTTTACGTGCATCATTTTCCACACCCCCCTGTGGGCTGGGGGTAGAATAAGCCCACCGTACCCCTGCGTGTCGTAGGAGGCGACTAAAAGGGAACCCAAGATCACGGTTTGCTAGTGTGCCAAGGGTCTGCGTGGCGGAGGGTTTTTAGTCCGTCTTGAACACTAGCAACCTCAACACTACGGTTTGCGAGTGCGCCTACGGTGTGTATGGCGGGCAGGTTTAACACCCGTCGCAAGCACTAGTCCGAAAGAGGTGAAGGGACATCCAGACAAACCGGGCCCGGGGTGGCTGCTTAGAGGATGTTTGGCGGTTTGAATCCCCTTTTGGGTTTGATTCCGATTTGCCCATTCTGGCCACTGGGCTTTTCATCCTCATCCCCCAGCACGTTGGCCGTGTGCTGCAACCTAGTAATCCGTGGAGGCGGAGATCCTGGCTTTCGGGCTTTGGCTCCTTATTCCGGAGGACGGGTGGCCTGGGCGAGCCGGCCTAAGGTCAATCGGCTATGACTTTTCGGGTCCTGTCGTTGTGGGGAGGCGGCTTGTGCTGTATCCATCTGCATCACGGACCCGAACTGTTTGGGTTATCGAGGGAGGTGGTGTGTACGGCTTCCTTGGTGGCCTCGCCTCTCGGCATGCTTAGGCTGCCACCTCACCGAGATAGACGGCGGTGTTAGCTTCCTGGTGCAGGGCCCTGGATATGCGGCTTCCGGCCCTGCATCACCCGAGTGCCGCGCGGGGTTTTTCTTTTCTGGGGGGCGCACTGCCGCGACTTCTTTTTGCTCTCCATGGCAACTTCCTCTCCCCCCTCCCCCTCAAAACTTTCTTCCCCTCAAAATTCTTCCCCTCCTCGCCGCACTAGCAAGCGCCAGAGGAGGGAACCTGAGATGGTTGGGCCTGGTGCCCAATTACCGGACATTAGTAAGGGTCGGGACCAAGTCCCGAAGTTCTTGGTGGTGACAGGCGAGGGCCGAGATGTTACACAACTCGGTCCTTTCGCTGTCCACAAAGCGCTAAAGGGGATCTGTGGTTCAGATCCGAAGAGTGTCTCTCGGCTCCGTGCTGGGGGATACCTTGTGGAGGTTGTGGACGATGCTCAGGCAAAGAGGCTTTTGAAGGCGAGTGCACTGGGGTTATGCCCGGTGCGTGTGGAGCCGCATCGTACCTTAAATAGCAGTAAGGGGGTCGTGACGTGCTTTGATTTGAGGGGTCTCAGTGATGATGTCATCCTGGACGAACTCAAGTCACAAGGCGTTACGGCCGTTAGGCGTTTGACGCGGAAAGGCGAGAATGGTGCCCAGCCAACTGACACCTTTTTCCTGACCTTTGATTCGCCGGTTGCACCGCAGCACATTACTGCCGGTTACCTGCGGTTGAAGGTCAGATGTTATGTCCCGAACCCAATGCGGTGTTACCGCTGTCAACGCTTTGGTCATACCAGCGGTTCCTGTAAGGCTAAGCCAACCTGTGTTAGCTGTGCTCAGGCAGCCCATGAGGGCACTGATTGTGCTGCCCCGGCGCGCTGCGTCAACTGCGGTGGTCAGCACCAGGCCTCTTCACGGGACTGCCATGTTTATGTTGAGGAACGTCGTGTTCAGGAATTGAAGGTTAAGGACGGGCTTTCCTACTCGGAGGCCCGGAAGAAAGCCAAACTATCGGCGCCGACGCTAACACGTTCTTTTGCTCAGGTGTGCAGTGCGTCAATGCCTGGCCCAGTTAGTGAGTCTGCTGATTTGGCGGATTTGCGCGCTGAGCTCAGGTCTTTGACGAGGACGGTGGGCATGCTTGTTACTTTGTTGACCCAGCAACATCCATCTTTGCAGGGTCTTTTGGGTCCTACAGACCCGGTTGCTGCCGTGCCGTCGACTTCTGCCCAGCCTGCACATGCTTCTGCTTCTGCTCCTGTTACTGTTCCTGTTCCTGATGCTCTAACTGTTCCCAGGCAGGTGAAGGCTTCGGCTAAGCCTCCGCCTGCCCGGAGTGCGCCTCAGAAGCCGTCGAAGAAGAAGGCTTCTGCCGGTAAAGCCTCAACTCCGCCTGTGAAGACGTCTCCACCGGGAGAGACGGTGAAACGGTCGTTGAACGGCCAGCTTGCTGAGGGGTCCATTGCGTCCCCTCAACATTGTGATACTACTCTGCCCATGGAGCAGGAAGAGATTTCCTGTTCTAATTCTCCGGGACTTTTTCCTCCTTCCGAGGACAACTTTGTTCTGACCCTCACTCCATCTTTTGATTCGGGTGAGGATTCAGATGTTTTCGGATCGCCCAGAGGAGGAGTTGAGGAGGATGGTCTTGTCTTAAGCCCGCCCTAATGCCTGCGCATACCATCGTTCAGTGGAACTGTCAAAGTTATCGGACCCATGCGGAAGAGCTGCGGCTGCTTTTGTCGCATTGGCGACCTCTGTGCTGCTGCCTTCAGGAAACTTGCTTTAAGGCGTCGGATAATCCGGTTGTTAGGGGTTACTCTGTCTACCGTTTGGATGCAGACCCTGTGCCACGTGCACATGGTGGTGTTGCAGTGCTGGTTCAACACTCTCAGCCGCATGCCAGTGTACCTCTGCACACTAGATTTCAGGCGGTAGCAGTTCGAGTTTCTTTCCAATTGGATATTACTGTCTGTTCGCTTTATTTGCCACCGGATGAGGTCTTTGGGGTTGGTGACCTGGAGGACCTGGTTCGACAGCTTCCTGCCCCGTTCCTCTTGCTGGGCGACTTTAACAGCCACCATGTCCAGTGGGGAGGACCGAATACTGACAACAAGGGAAGGGTCCTTGAGGAGTGGATGCGGAGGGGGTCCGTTTGCATCCTGAACGATGGAGCCATGACACACTGTAACTTGGCAACGGGCAATTGGTCAGCGGTGGACTTAGCCTTTTGCTCGCTGGCCATCCCAGTTCACTTCACTTGGGCTGTCACTGCCGATCTGCATGGAAGTGATCACCTCCCCATTGTGTTGTCCACAACACAAGGGGGTTCTGTGGCTTCCAGGCCAGCCCGGTGGGCGCTTAAGCGTGCTGAATGGTCAGCCTTTGCTGAGGCTGCTGTGTTTCAGCGTGCGGTTGAGGACTTTTCTGATGTGGATGAACTTTCCACTCATTTCACTGATGTGGTCCTTGCTGCTGCTCATGCTACTATCCCGCGTACGTCCACACAGCCGCGGCGGGTTCCTGTTCCGTGGTGGACGCCTGCTTGCGGGCAGGCCATTCAGGCCCGCCGGCGAGCGTTGCGTGCATTCACGGTCAGCCCGACTACTGGCAACTTTGTAGCGTTTAAGCGTTGTCGTGCCCGTGCCAGGTATGTCATCCGTGAGGCTAGACGTGCTTCGTGGGCAGCTTATGTTTCGTCAATCACGCGCTCCACGCCTTCTCAGCAGGTGTGGCGGAAGGTGCGCCAGGTCTCGGGGAGGAGCGTGCCTTCCCCGGTTTCACAGCTAAAGGTGGCGAATACCGTGATCTCTTCTGTGCCGGATATCGCCAATTGTCTTGCGTCTGCGTTTGCGCGGGTCTCGAGTGATGACCATTATGATCCTGGTTTCCTCGGGATTAAGCGTAGAGAAGAGGCTCGCTTTCTTGACTTTCGCTCCGATGGGCTAGAGGAGTACAATTTACCATTTACCTGGCAGGAATTTGTTTCAGCTTTGTCCAAGTCGCATGACTCCGCCCCGGGGCCTGATGATGTTCACTATCAACTGTTGAAACATCTGACCCTTGCCTCCCAGCAGTTCTTGCTGGGGATGTTCAACCGTGTGTGGGCAGAGGGCTCTATTCCAGCAGCGTGGAAGACAGCAGTGGTCATCCCGATTGTAAAACCGGGCAAAGACCCTACTTCTCCTTCCAGTTATCGCCCAATCGCTCTGACTAGCTGCGTCTGTAAACTTATGGAACGGATGGTCAGTGAGCGGTTGGTGTGGGTGTTGGAATCACGGGGATTCTTATCTGTGTCCCAGTGTGGCTTTCGACGGTTTCGGTCAACTATCGATCATCTAGTTGCCCTTGAATCAGATGTGAGGGAGGCTTTTCGCCTGCGTCATCATCTGGTTCAGGTTTTCTTTGACTTGGAGAAGGCGTATGATACGACGTGGCGTTATGGGATTCTCCGTAATCTCTATAACTATGGCTTGAGGGGACAGATGCCATTGTTGCTTTCTGCTTACCTCTCAGGCCGTTCTTTTCGCGTTCGTGTCGGGGCGACTCTTTCCCGCCCGTTTGTCTTGGAGAATGGTGTGCCTCAAGGAGGTGTTCTTAGTGTCGTCTTGTTTGCTATAGGGATCAACCCCATTGCTCAGCAAGCTGCTGTTCCCCAGTCATTGTTTGTCGATGACTTCGGCCTGCGCTTTCGGGCAGCTCGCATGCAGACCTGCGAGCGGCAGCTACAGCTGGCAATTAACAAAGTCCAGACCTGGGCGGTAAGTAATGGTTTCCGGTTTTCTCCGGACAAGACTGTGTGCATCCACTTTTGCCGCCAACGAACACTGCACCCGGATCCTTGCCTGTACTTGGGACAGGCACAAATTCCTGTTGTCCCACAGGCACGTTTCCTGGGTCTGGTGTTCGATTCCAGGTTGTCTTGGCTTCCACACTTACGTCAGCTTAAAGACAAGGCTTTGCGGGCGCTTAACATCTTGCGGGTCCTGTCTGGCACTTCATGGGGTGCCGATCGCACTGCCATGTTGCGCCTCTACCGAGCCCTTGTCCGCAGCAAACTTGATTATGCGTGTATGGTCTATGATTCGGCTAGTGACTCCACTCTCCGGATGTTGGACACTGTGCATCACAGTGGCCTGCGTGTGGCGACAGGGGCTTTTCGAACTTCTCCAGTGGTCAGCCTCTATGCTGAGGCCTCGGAGCCACCTTTGGCCATTCGTCGGCGACAGCTTGCCATTCAGTATGCTGTGCGTTTGCGTGCTGTGCAATCCAGTCCTGCTTGGTCCATGGTTTTTGGGCCAGACTTGCGAGTCGGTAGACGCAGGGTGGGTAAGGGTGATTTCCGCGATAGGCTCCAGCAGTCCTGTCAGGAGATAGCCTTTGAAATGCCCTGCGTCTTGAGGCTTGGGGGAATGCCAGTTGCCCCTTGGCTTGTCCCAGGTGGCAGTTTCATTTTTTCTCTGGCGTCCCTCCCGAAGGGTTCCACCCTACCAGCAAGGTACTTACAGGAGTTCCGGCAGCTGAGTTCTCAGTACGCCGGTTATCTGCGCCTGTTTACTGATGGGTCGAAGTCCGACGTTGGCGTGGCGTGTGCTTGTGTGTGTAAGGGTGTAACGGTTGCCCATCGCCTTCCATCAGGCTATTCTGTGTTCTCTGCAGAGCTTTTGGCTCTTGGTTTGGCCGTGGAATGGATCCTTGACCTTCAGGGCACGCATTTCATTGTCTTTAGTGATTCCATGAGTGCCCTGGAGTCCTTGGCGAATTACAATCCTCGGAACCCCTTGACACAACGTGTCCAAGCTTTGCTTTCTCGCTTGCCTGGCCAGCGGAAAACCGTGCTTTTCTGCTGGATCCCGGGCCATGTTGGGATAGCAGGGAATGAACAAGCTGATTCTGCTGCGAAAGGGGCCCTTTCTGGTCCGCTCGGTAGGGATCTCAGCCTTGTTCCCTCAGATGCCTTTCCAACTCTGCGTCTGAGGTTACACGCTTTTTGGCAAACCTTGTGGGACAGACAGGACGGTAATAAGTTACGGGCCATTAAAGGCACTGTCGAGGAGTGGCACTCGGCGTGTCGCCGCAGTCGCCGTGAGGTTGTGTTGGCCCGTTTGCGAATTGGTCACACCCGGCTTACTCACTGTTTCCTTTTGCGGGGGGTTGACCCTCCTGAATGTTCTTGGTGTCGACGGCCACTTACGGTCCGGCACTTACTTGTTGATTGTCGCCATCTTGATGGTGTTCGTCGTCGGTTCCATCTTCCGCATGACATTGCGCGTCAGTTGGGCGATAAGTCTGTCCTCCTGTCCGGTGTTTTTCAATTTTTGCAGGAGGTACAGATGTATGACAAGATTCAGATTAGGGGTTTGAATAACATCTCTGTAATGTGTGGTGCAGTGGCAACCCGGACCACTGCACTGTGACTGAGGTTGGCGCTAATGACCAAGTTGTCGACGCGCCATTAAGCCTCAATCCCCCCCCCCTCATTTTCCACATTACCTCAATACGTAACTAATAGTTTCAAGACGGTTTGTTTGTCACGTATTTTAACCCGTCACAGTTCTTTCATCACATTCTTCAACACATCTAATTTAATCTACATCATGCAAAACAAATGATTTGTTCATTTGCACGTTTGTTGGTCTACTTTGCCTCAACTCTCTTGGCGTCAGTCCGTGCTTCATGTAATTTCTTTAATCTATATTAAAATACGCAATATCAGGTCGTCACAGTTTTATCGGGCAAACTTTATTTTGGAAGGCTAAAGTTTGTTCAGCCAAATTAAACTTTTACTGACAAAACTATGACGCATAAGCGGTTTTACGCGTATTTGAGTGTCAAAAATCCAAGTTACAGTGCTGAAAATAGGCTTAACAGAGACGTAATTTAATTATTTTTCATTTGGTGCTACTTCTATCTTGGTGAGCGCCTTTTTTCACAAGACGATCAGAGCTACAAACGCACACACATGCACATTGTACATTTTTAATGATGTGAATGGAAATACTCATTGTTAATTTTTTCAAAGTTAAAAAGTGTACTACTGGACAATTAGATAAAAATAAAAAATAAGTTTATGTGGGATTCATTGTTTTAATGGGGGGGGGGATTGAGGCTTAATGGCGCGTCGACAACTGCAAAACTGCGAAACTGCAAAACTTTAAGAGCCTAAATTTTTAAGTTAAAAACGTAATGTGGTTTATAAACAAATGTTCGTTTAAGAAAGCCTAAAATTCATTGAAAAGTATTGAATGTAAGGGATACATCTTCCTGTTTTTAGCATAATGTCATGTTACGGTGTTTGTATGTGTAAGTTTAAGGGTTTTCTAGTTTCTTTTCAGTTTGGCTTTCCCTCTGATAGAAAACCGTTAATAGTTTTAACAATTACCCTCAAGTAACTACGGACAAGCAAAGCACCTTCAGTTAATTTCTTTTCAAAAAGATAATAATAAAATATAAAACTATAAAATCCTGCAGCATTGAATTGCTATATACTAATGCTAATAACTAAAATTAAATTTGCAATGCCATACATATATCATCTATTACACAGGGATTATTCTTTGAATTAGGCTCGTGAGTTTTTAGAGCTGAGTATCGCCAAATTATTATTGTGCATGGGAACACTAGACCAGCATATTACCTTTGATTCCATATTACCTATTAGTCGTTATCATTGAACACACAAAACATGCAAGCATTCATGGTCAAGGGTGCATCAAGTTTTACATTGTTGATGCATTGTCGCAATAAATTCAGAGACTTTACACTTTAGCATTTTCTCAAAATGCATTCCAAATCTTGCTGTAAATTTGTTTCTTTATGACTATTGTTCTTACGCGGTGTCTAGGTAATTTACAAGTAGGTGTTTTCTACACATTTCCCACTGCAAAGTTTTATGTGTGCACTCAACAGATTGGGATGCTGTCAAACGAAACAAAATCCATGTAAATTATGAAACTACTGGACACCTATTCAGACCACCTACAAAACTGCACATAAAATAAAGTAAAATCTCGTTCAAACTTGCGGAATTGCTAAAAAAAAAAGGTTGCATTGTCTCATGTAGTTAGAAACAGTACTTCACTTGTTTAATTTTGTCTATTGTAATATACTATTTCTGCTACAGTATTTCACCTTTTGTGTCTGCTATTCGTGACATATCTACAGATCCCTACAAAAATATTTTTTCTATATAGCCTGCAGGTTGCTCATTAAGTGTGTTAAACAAAAATTTTAATTCTGGTATGTAATTTGAAACCGTTATTAAGACATGTTTAAGGCAAATTGTAGGGGTTAGTAGGTCGTTATTGAAATCACTAATTGCTAAGGCAAAATTCCAACATAGATGTACTAGCCTGTAAGCATTTATCCAAAGTCACTGCCTCATATGATTCAAATGGAACCCAAAATCATCCGCATTCAGTGAAAGCAGTTATCATACCATTGTACTTTTAAACGACCTGAATACAAGTTTACCTATACTTTGTAGAAAAATTTCAGAAAAAAACGTTATCTTGCATATCCTTGATAGAAAACAAACCTGTAACTTTCCACACAATGACAACGCATTTACAGCAGCTTAAAAATAACGATTTCTAAAAAAAATATATTGGGCAGTGATTCAAAAGCAATGTGTACTTGCTGAAACGAAAATCATCGCTGCCTGAAAATTTTTAATTTCATCAAAAAGGCTTACTGCAGCAAAAAGAATTAAGTTTTGTTTAAAAGAACCATGGCGTTTCTAAATTCTAACTGAAGTATTTTTACAATATTAACTAAGCCTAGAATTAGTTTCCTTTGTAACAGTACAACTCAGCAATAATTTCAGACAGTAAAGTTAAAAGGATTTTTCTCTGATGGTAACAAGTTTCCCGTGATTTCAAATAGCCGTTATTCATTTAGTGAAGCGATTGATGAAATTTTGTTCATGCAGGATACTCCGTCACTGCCACGGTAAGCATGAGCCATGTAGGCTATTCTTAACACATGATGATTACCCTGGCAGTTTCTTGAGCGAACTTATTTTGAAAAAGATCGTTAAGTTAAAGTATAAAATTTGAATGCTGGGAAAGCATGCTGAAGGGGTTAGGGCAAAATTTTTATTTGATAACATGTGGTGAAATTGTAGGTGGCACGCTCGTTGCTGAACGCTCTTTGGTTAATTACCGTTTAAAGATTACGTAGTGCAATCATCAATAACAAAATATACATGAATGATCAAAACATTAAAGTGAACATTCTAAATGTGTAATGCAGTGTCGAGATAAAATTGACTTATATTATTTTTTCTTTCATGCTCACAGAAGAACATGACAACGGTGAGAAATAGACATACTTATTCTTTACTCCAAAGTTATAAGGTTTAACCTGATATAAATGAGCAAATTTTATGTATGATTCATTGTTTGCATAATTACAAAACCTTTCTTTATAAGTCTAAATTTTCACGTTGGGAAGATTTTTTTGTTTATAAACAGTGCACATTGCAGAATGGCTAAAATTCATGGGAAGTTTAAATGTAAGAAACACATATTTATGTTACTGGTATGCCATAATGTTCTGTTTACACGTATGTGTAAGAATTAAATACATTAATAGTTTCTACTATTGCCCGAAAGTAATTGTGGACATGAAAAGCACCTTCTGTTTCTTGTGTTTATCAAAATCAAATATAATAAATATAAAACCATGAAAACCTCTAGCATTGAATCGTAACCAGCACAACAGTAATAAATAAAATCGTTTATTTTCAGTGCCGTAATAACGTGTATTTTTACGAATAAAAATCTAGAGTTCATGAATTCTTTGGAAGGTATTCGCCACTGCTTAGGAGATATGATGTCCTCTTGGCTTCTTCAGCTTCAATGTTGCATTATGGTAATTAATGCAGAAACATTATATGTTAGCATTTAGACGTTAGCATCCTAAAATTGCTTTAAAAATCTTATTAAAGACGTATTGTTCTTAATGTAGAGTTGTTATTGTGTCAAGGCACTTTACTGTGTTGGGATAGATTTTTCACTCAGTTCCTACAACAAAGTTATTATAGGAAGATGCATTTATTATAATGTGTGAAGTCACTTAACCAACGTATGCTTAACCCTGGCAGTTTTGGTGCGGACCTATTTTGAAAAATTAGAGTATGAATCTAACAACCCAAAACAAAACTTGTTAAGGATTCCCGTCATTACGAAGTCGTGATATCAAAAAATAATGTCTTTCACCAAGCAACTCCCACTGAGTAATACTTCGAAGGTTAAATGAAATGTATGAAAATTGCTTACTGTACCATTTTCAATTATTTCATTTAACGTTTGAAGTCTTAGTCAGTAGTATTACCTTAGCAAAACAGCTAATCCTTAACAAGTTTTGTTTTGAGGTAGATATCACATAATTTTGGTCCAAATTGATGAATTCAATTTGTTTTTCTTAGCAATGAAGAGATAGAAACACCAACACAGTTTTCTGGTCTATTTCTTTTTTGTTGTTGTAGGCTTTCGTTCATTCAGAGGACAGCAGTCAACTTATTTCGTATGATTAGTATTTCTTATTAGTACTTACTGGAAATGAAGATATTTATTTAATGTTCGGTTTACTGTCGTTTGCTGATTAGCATTATTTGCTAATAGGCATTGTTTTAATATTTTGTTTTGTTATGAAACGAAACTACCTATACACAAACCAAAACCCTTTCTCTTCAGTCTACGGCTTGCATCTGGCGTTTGCTGATTGGCATTGTTGCCTAATAACGATTTTTAAAACAATGTAAAACAATCAGTTTGGTCGTTTAGAGGTCCCTAACCCCTGAACGACTTGACCAATTAGAAGAGGTCTTGTGAAAAAGGCACATCTCCAGAGCAATACCTGTAAAGTGAGCTAAGAACCAGCTTTATTCATCCGACGGAAGAATTTATTTTCGTAATACAAGAAATGTCGTTACTAGTAGCCAGTAGTTAGTAGTTAGTAGTTAGGCAAACATGAACGTTATTCACTTCGGTTTATCAACAAGAAAACGTTAAGCTGTGTGACTAACAGTGACTTTTAGTTGTCAGGCGACCAATATCTCCCGATCAAACAAGATTCAGCCCTTTCTGTAGCATTGTTATTTATCCTCAGATGGCTAAAAACAGCCAAACTACCTTAGCAGTAAAGGCACAATATCTATATATTTTATCTGGATGCTATCGTTTATCTTGGCAGGCAACACACGCATGTCTTGAAATGGTAGAAAAGCATGCTGGTGGGGTCATTACAAAAAAGTTATTTAATAACATGTCAAATGTTAAGCAGCTCACTGGCTTATGACTGGTATTTTCTAAATGCTCTTAGGTTAATTGCCCTTTTAAAATTATGTAGTGCAGTCAGCTACAAAACTGATGACCAAAACAAGGGAAAATTCTTACGTTTTAATGTACTGTCTGCATGAAATTTACTTACATTATTTTTTCTTTCATGCTAATAGAAGAATATGACAATGGTGAGAAACAGACATAATTATGTTTTATTCTAAAGGGATAAGGTTTAGTAGTGTTTAACCAGTTCTAACTGAACAATTTTATGTCGGATTCATTGTTTGCATGGCAATTAAAACCGTTCTTTACGAGTCTAAATCTCCTTGTTGGGAATATTTTGTGGTTCATAAACAGCGCATACCTAAGAATAGCTGAAATTAATTGGAAGAATAAATGTAAGGGATATATATTTTTATGTCACTAATATACCGTAATGTGCTGTTAAGATGTTTATGCGTATGTGTAAGAATATTACTATATAACCGTTAATAGTTTCATCTGTTACCCAAAAGTAATTGTGGGCAAACAAATTACCTTCATTTAATTTCTTTTTATCAAAATCGAAAATAAAAAAATATAAAACCACGAAAACCTCTAGCACTGAATAGTTACCAGCAAAACACAAATAAATGAAACCGCGAATTTTCAGAGCAGTATAACATGCATTATTTACGAATTAATTTCAGAGTTCTGCCAGTGATTTTTTTGAAACTGGGAATCCATGAGCCCTTTCTTCTTCGGCAATTTCCGTTCCGACAGCGCTTCTCATTTCCTTGAACGACACTGACTTTCATATCAGAATAATTCATTTCTCCTTCTGGCACTGTGGGGCTCACTGGGATTGGAACAAACCGCCAAGTATAAATCTAAACGCTATAAAAGCACTCTGGAGGCAATAAGTCAAAAATATTTCCTCTATGTGGTCAAATTATTACTATGCAAGGTCTTGCTTGGTCAGGGTATTCAATTTGTCTCCAGATAACCTGCTTGGTCAGGGTATTCAATTTGTCTCCAGATAACCTGCTTGGTCAGGATATTCAATTTGTCTCCAGATAACCTGCTTGGTCAGGTTATTCAATTTGTCTCCAGATAACCTGCTTGGTCAGGGTATTCAATTTGTCTCCAGATAACCTGTAACTTGTCATCAGTAACCACGCATAAACATGCCTCTGAATATTTGTAAGTGTGCGTAAGAAGGTATTCGGCATTATCCGGAAATCTGATGTCCTCTTAACCTCTTTTGATTCACTGTTGCCTTATGGTAAAGAATGCAGACCCATTACAGTAGATGTTAGCATTTTAGACGTAAACATCCTCGAAAGGCTTTCAAAATCGTATTAAAGAACTCGTATTTATTCTTGATGAAGAGTTGTTATTGCATCTTGGTACTTTACTGTGTCGAGGTAGGTTATTCACTAACTTCCTACAACACAGTTATTACAGCAAGTTGCATTTATTATCATGCGTGCAGTCACGTAATGTGTTGTGGATGTTGTCACAAAAGGAAATCTGTGGAAACTATGGAACTACTGGGAACCTATTTGACATTATTTAAGGCCGCCTGCATATTTTTTCATGAAATAAACTGAAATCTCAATCATCGGCTTGATTTTGAGTAAAATATCAAACTGGCATCGTCTCATGTAAGTAGTTACAATATTTTTCCTCTGTTGCTGTCCCTAGATATTTCCTTACAAAATGATAGTCTTAAAGAATGTGTGCCTGAGGAATCTCTACAGGTTCAGAACTTGTATAAACAACTCTTGCATGGATGGATAATAGTTATAATACGGGCATTTCAGGAACAATACTTCTGTTTCTTGAGACGTAGAAAACCAGTTTAAGGTATTTAACCTGTAGTAGTTATATTTTAGAACTACTGTCCAGTATTTTTGCCATACCAGCAAAACGCTGCAAAGGTAAATTTTCCACATAGCCTGAAGGAGATTAAAAGCGTGTTTACATTGAAGGCCTGGATTCTATACATAGTTTGAAACCGTTATTGACACATGTTTAATGTGGGTTGCAACTGGCAATCAGGTCGTTAATTATTCAATAATTAGTGAATAAATATGGATGCAAACCTATTGACACGACCGGAAGGAAACACACACACACGTATAAACGTACACTTTCCACTCGCCACTGGAGAAGATCTTTTTGTGTACCACTCACAAAGTGAAACCGAAAGGAACACAATTAAGTGTAAAATGAAAGTTGATAGCATTAAAGGCCAAATGTCCTAGAGAAGTTTTAAATAAATCCTGATACAATTCTATTTACGTTGCATTTTGGACTTTGTCAGACTGCCTAAGTCCGAATTGAACATTGACATTGAAGTCCAAAAAGCAATGCCAACAAGTTTGCACCCTATTTATTTAACACTCCTCGACCACATTTAGCCTTCCGACCTGTTTACCACTGATAACTAAACACACTTCTTGCAGCTAAGAAGTACTATAGAGCAATAACACGATGTAGTATTATTGTAGTTAACTCTATGGTGGAGCCTTAATGGGTTAGCTGCAAGGGGCACTGCAGAGAGAAACAGAAGGGCGTCATACTGAAGCCGATGCTGTGAAGAGTGAATTCTTAGACCTAAAACGCGCGATTTTTGTTGTTGGAGAAAACAACGTTATTTTAAGCCTAAGAAATCCGCTCTTCCGTTGTTTTTCCCTCCGTTTTTATGTAGTGCACCTTGTAGTTATGCCCTCCAAAACCCATACTGGTGCCAATATGGCGGTAAATGTCACTGCTCTATATGCATTTCGCGAAGTCATTGAAAAAATATGTATCTAATGACAATGGCTTAATAATTTTAATCTCTTCTGACAGCACTAACTTTAGCATGTAATGCCCATTGATATTCCAAACAATAACAGTAGTAATATTTTTAATTAGTTAGCTCTGATTTGGTTTCCTTTGTAACAGCGTAATTGAACATTGTTTTCAATCAGTAAAGTTAAGTCGATTGTTACTTTTTGTTAAGAAGTTTCCTTTGATATTTTTTATTTAACATTATTAAGACCATTGAGTTCCAAGGCTAGCTTTTGTTGCTCGTGCAGGATGCTGTACTGTAGGCATACATATACACATCATAAGTTGGTTACCCTTGCAACTTTGCCGAGGATTTCTTTTGAAATCATTAAAATACCATAGAATCTAAGGGCTACAAATGCAAGATGATGGTGTTAAGACAAAAATTATATTGAATAACATGTGGTCAAATGTCAAGAAACCTCACTGGCTGATATCTGCTATTTTCTGAATTCCTATTGGTTGATCTTTCATTAAAGAATATGGAAGTTATTCGTGACAAAATTTCTCTAGGTGTATAGTGCATCTGAGCATTATTACTTGGTGTTTTATGTCTACATGAAATTTACATGTAATATTTTTCTTTGATTCCAACAGATGAACACGGCACTATTGATTACGGCACTGGTGAGAAACAGAATATTGCTAACATTTTCAAAGTTATAATCCTTACTAGTGCTTAACCGTACATAAATGAATCAAAGTTGATGTAGAATTTATTGTTTGTATGGCTTCAAAGCTTTTCTTAATGAGTTTGCAGGTCATAAACAAGCGTGCACCTAATAATTATTGAAAGTCATCTCTGGTATAACATAACACCAAAAGTTGGTACACATGATCTAGGAAAGAGTGTAACCTTATACTCAATATGGTTAACGTGAAAGATGTAATTCTACACTTGTAAGGTGTAAGCTTACACTTGCTAAGGTGTAACCTTACACTCATAGGTACCTTACATTCAAAGGTATAACTTTACACTCGCTTAGTGTAACGTAACACTCGTGGAAATAATAACCTTACACTATCTACGGTTATATTACTCTTCGCTAAGTGCAGTCACATTATCACGTGATAGGCTCGCATTTAGTTCATGTAACCAGAAAAGTAAAACTTTTGTAGATATATATACAAAATAATGGCGATGTTATTATCTAAATTATCCCAATATCATCATCCCTTTAGTTTCTGGATTCTCCTAAATAGCTGCACATGTAAAAATGAAAAGACATGACATGCATGTCGGATGATCTGTGTAGACTAATTAATAACTGTACAAAACAGAAATTCAGTTTTCAGCATTTTTATCAGGGGCACCTACCAGCCTCTTTTGATCAATTAACCAACTGAAAATTTAAACTCCAAAAGTGTTTTCTTGATTATTAAAAGAAAGCTTATCAACTAGGCAAAGTTGTTTTATTAAAAGGCAAATTGGATATTAGTTCAGAATGGGCAGATAGGTTCGTTAAACTGTATTAGATCAGTTTATTAGATCTGTGCGAGTTTAGTGTAGTAAAGATTCACAACGTGGAGATCAATGCAAAAGAAAAGCTAATGCAGAAAGCAAATTGATGCATTTATACTCAGTTACATTCCACTACAAATTCCTACACAAAGACCTTCAACAGTAAGTTATCAATCTTGGGTACACAAATCTATCCAGGGTGCAGTGTCCGCCACGGACACCTTAACATTCATGATGGCTTGCCACAACAGCAAAAGATAATTCCTGAATGCACTAGTATTTGGCACGGTCTCTTGATTACTGGAAATGACCTGGTGTTAGCACAACTTTAATATTTACCCATGGAAATCTACACCATGGAAGGTTTGCATACATTTTCTCCATTTCAAAAACATTTTTATCATTGAGTTCAAATAAAAACAAACACTTTTTAGATTGTCAAGCTGCTCCGAGCAATAGTAATGGTTTGCTGAGCGGATAAATACGCAGGTCCAGTTTGAAAAACGGATTTATAAACCTCCTAAAATAACACTGGGCAATTGCATGTCTATTATACTGCTTAATTAGGGTAGACATGTGTCTTTAATCGGTTTACTTCAGTATCTGCAATTTTCTGAAGAATTTACCAGTTCTCAGTGACAGCGATACTTATACAAATAATTGGCCAGATTGATGGTGTGTTAAAAATAAATAATAGACATACATCGCTGCAAATAATATTAAGGAAAATTGGAAATAGGCCAACAGGAAAAATCATACACTAGAAATAACGTAGTTCAGTAAGCCACCTTTACGTACTTACGTTTTGTCGGAGTGGCAAGACCCGGATTCGAACCGGCTGCCCAGTTCGCCCCCAGATCACTTGCATA
>JAHWFP010028481.1:0-17066 GCA_023313725.1 Lithobius niger
AAAATTCAGTGAAACGGGAATTCCCGTTTCGGTGAAAATCAAGTCGCTGGTTGAAATTCGGTAAAACGGAATTCGGCGAAACTAGATTTGGCGAAACGGCCATACACCGATAATAACGCAACTTTCAGGGAAGAAAGCTTCAATTCTAACAGACAATCCGTTTTGACTGGAATTAATTAATACTACAACTTTTATTTATTTAAAGGAAAAATTGGCTGAACACTTGCATTTCGAGAATGATAAGTCTTTTAAACATCCTTAGATGAAGAATAAACTATTATTCGTCATCCAAGGACTGACCGTTACGCAGATTACTGTTTCGCCGAAAATTAAGGTCTGATTAAAATTCAGTGAAACGGGAATTCCCGTTTCGGTGAAAATCAAGTCGCTGGTTGAAATTCGGTAAAACGGGGTTCGGCGAAACGGTCAATAACACTACTTTCAGGGAAGAAAGCTTCGATTCTAACAGATAATCCGTTTTGACTGGAAATAATTAATACTACAACTTTTATTTATTTAAAGGAAAAATTGGCTGAACACTTGCATTTCGAGAATGATAAGCCTTTTAAACATCCTTAGTTGAAGAATAAACTATTATTCGTCATCCAAGGATAAGTAGTGGCATAGAGCATTTTATGCAAATTGTCACAGTATTACAACGTTAAAATTCAGATAAGGATGCGTGGTTAGTGGAAGATAACACTTTTTGGTCTTGAAACGGTTTCCTTGAGTAACCCTGTATATATAAGAGTGAATTTTGGCTCGATGCAAGTGTTGTGAACTAAAACTGTTTTATTGTTTCAGGTGAAAATGACATCCCCGTAATTCTTGTGGGCAACAAAGTAGATTTGGAAAACGATCGAAAGATATCCAACGAAATGGCGGCCAAGTTTTCCCGCGAAGAGATGTGCAACTGCAAATACATAGAGACAAGCGCCAAATACAACGTCAATGTATCGCAGCTCTTTTCAGAACTCATGACCAGGGCAATCTACGGGGTTCACAACTTGGACGGCATGGACCCGAACGCCAGGCGCGCCTCCCGCCGTCTCAGCAGAAGACTCAGCGTTCTCAGTCTTCGTCGAAAAACCAGCACGGGAAGCGTCGATCACGAAACAAATGCAGTGCAAGCCACGGCCATTGAACCCTTGCAGCTCCACCCCAACCCAGAAGGCAGGTGCGCCATCTTGTAATAAAAATGGCCAACAAAACAATATTGACTGAAAGCAAAACACGCTGATGTTTTGGTTGGGGGGAGAAGGGGAACATGTGCGTGGACGGAAGAAAGCCAGATCACAAAACAGGTTTTAATAAAGACAATAAAGACGAATGATTGCGTTGAGCTTACGAAGACATCTGGAATCTGTTACCATCAACGAGATTATTGTTCTTTATCAAATTACTCTGGCTTCATCAGCCAGAGAAATATCAGTTGAGAGAACATACTAGTCCTAATTATTTGTGCCAGAACGTGCATTTCAGAGAAGCATTCTGAATTCGTTCAGATCCATTTTCCTGACTTGGCTTGCGTAGATGATTTTCCCATTAGATTCCGTATAATAGTATTATAATTATGGGAGCACGATTGGGAGCTGTCCATGTATTACGTCACGCTTTTTGTCCTATTTTGAAACACCCACCCACCCCTAAAGAGTGAAAATACCCTTCCTCTAATAATTCACTTCTGCAATCACCCCCCCCCCCTCCCATGTAATTTGTCATAGCGTTTTTTATTTGCTTATACTTAAATTTAAATATATAATAAGTTTAATAGTCCACGGGTTCAAATATTGGAGTTTTTCTGTGTGTATAAATGGAATTCATCTGAACAATTGTTGTCCTAAATAATACGCCAAAAAATTAAGGTAATGTGAAAACCAAAATGTCATGCAAGATTGTGATGTCACATTTTGGAAATATGACGTACTACATGGACGGTCCCTTGTGTCCTCGTGTTTGTTTCGTAGCGTTAATCTGTTCACTAAATGAAAATGTTATGTTCACGAGCACGTTACTTTTGTTGAATGTTGTTGTAACATCAGCTGTACTTTTGATTGTTAGTAACCATATTAAGCGCGCTACTGAAATTACTCAAAAAATGTAAAAGCTAACCCGGTATTGATTACTCAACAACCCGACAACCACAGCTACGTTAGAAAATAAATTAATTTTTAAAAATATAAATTACATTTTTATACACCTACACTGACAGGGAGATAAATATCCGAGCAGTTGATTTTGAAAACGACATTCTTGGTAACGTGTCGCATAGGGTTCATATTGCGCACTTCACTAATTATCATTTAATAGGGTTGGAATGTACAAAAAAAAGTATATTTTTGTATTGCAGAAGCACACAAACCAATGTTTTGTACAATGCGGTCGTTTTAGTTACAAATTAAGCTCTTAAAATATAAAGCCACTCAAGTAATTGAACTAAATAAATACCTTGGGTAGTTAAAATAGTTTTTGCTAGGCTCATTACAGGGTAAAAGTTGGGTCGTACTTAGTTAAAGTATTGTAGTCCTTACTTCTAAACATTCATGTAACTAATCGATCACCCTATACTGATCTAATCCCTTCGTCCAATGATTCAGTACCAATGATATCATGTTCATAGATTATTTGTAACTCAAAACGTTTACACATCTGTTGCTGATAAGCCTTTGCTTAGAACAGAGGACAAGTAACGGAGCGTGGAAAGAAAATCGTAGGAAGCAAAATCACAGAAAAGAGTCAACAATTTGCCCAGGAAAAAAAAAACAGGAAAACAGACACAAAATAGTGAATACAGTGAATAATTTCTACGTTCTTCGCATACTGTGGCAGTGAGTTTCTGGCAGTTCTCATTGGGAGGCTTTAGGATGTTTATTCTTCTCGCACGAAACGTGGCCCCCGACAATTCTGATTGTGTACTCCCTGAGTTTCGTACATTCTGGTAGTACGTTTCCGACATTTTTGATTGGGGTGGCTTTAAGTTGTGTATTGTTCCCGCGCGAAGCGCGACTCTTTCGTTCTGATTGCATACTGCCAGAGGTACCACTGCTGTACTGATCGTTGTACGGTTCATTCTGATAGTGTTCCCTCGACCATACGAACAATAAACAGTAAATACTCAGAATCCAGAAATTCCAGCTAATGAACCCGTAATGAAGGTCGTTGTTCAAATGGCCTGTCCAAAAATGGCGTGCATCAGCACCGAAACACATAATTTTAAAACAGTTAATTTGTGACTTTTTCGTGTTACTTATTTTCTGTGACTTTAATTCTGTGATTTTTTCCTATAACTGAAGTAACATCTGTACTATGTTGTGACCAATATTTGTAAAAAGCGTTAAATCCAGCCCTTTAGTTAAAAAAAAAAAGGAAAAAGAAATAAAAAGACAAATAAAAGAAAGTGGCTGTGAACCAATGTTATGAAGCATTAAACGTCAATAACAGCTTTTATGACATTCTGTGGCCGCATGAAAGGGTTAAGAGGCACTCATTCCATGTGCCATACACACACACACACACACACACAAAATCATTTTGCTGCTTTTGTGTAAGACGTTTTTCCATCACGAATAGCCTACTCGTTCTTATTGCATTGAGGCCGTGAAAAGAATTGACTAGAAAAACACGGCTTATGGACTTTTGTCCTTTGAAAACTGAAGGATTTTAAGCTATTCATTGCTTAGTACCTTTTGCCAGAGTTGGAAATTGTTTTGGCCACGTGATACCTTCAACCAGCGATTATCACGTATGAGCTAACTTTATTTCTACCGCTTCCCTTCCCAAAGAGACTCATGGACTCGTCCACGTTGATTGGAAGCGGATTGCTCTTGTGTGCCAAACTGGATTCGCAGTTTTGCACTAATCCTTTTGTTGTAGCCATCTATGTCATGTTATGTGTAGAATTATTCATTCCGTTTTCATCCAGTATTGGTTCGGTAGAATGAGAAGTCTTGCCATTCGGACTAACAGCCGTATTCCTGAAATCTACTCTAGTGCGAGTGTGTGAGAGCAAATGACTGTGAGTACAAACATGTAGGGCAAAGTTGCGGAACACTGCTCCGTTCCGTTCCGACGACGAAGAGAGCCTCCAGGGCCATCGTAGTAGCAACTGAGTGCAACGGATGGCCCAGCACACATTGTTTCCGTCGTTATCTACTGTGACCTGGAGGCGATCCTTCGTCGTCGGAACGGAACGGAATGGAACGGAGCAGTGTGCCACCAGCTTTACACTCACCTTTAGCCCCCACTCACACTTTGTACTTTGTAATTTTTAAATCCGGTATAGCTGAAGAAAGTTACAAAACAATAATTGAAATCAAGACTGTATTAACATTTTTTCAGCTCATGTTTTGTCTTTGCAAGTGGAACTAGGAGGCCAAAATTACATCACATGTTTATTACTGTTTAACGTCATAGAACGGCACACATTTGCAAATCTAAATTTATTTGGGATTCTCGTCAAAGCAGTGGGTTAGTGTTGTCATACTGGCTTAGAATTTTTCTTACAGTAACTGTTTGCAGTTAATAACACCGTTACTGTTCATTCTGTGTGCTATGTCGAAATGGTTGCCCATACTGGATCGTACAGGTAAATACTCGGTACCGTAATGTCTTTATGCAGGGTTCACAAAGGGTACTCAAAAGTGATTGAATTTGTTAAGAATCCAACCCTTCAATTCCTTGAAATTGTTAACTACATCTTTGAAAGTCCAGAATTTATTTTTTGGTGATAATTTAAATACAAATTAAATAAAATAAAGAACACAACAACAAATATTAAAAATATTTAAAAACATATAAATTACAGCGAAAAAAGGAATAACGAAAAAAAAGCCACAATACAGGGGGAGAAAAGGAATGTTACACACATTTCTTCTATTTATTTTTTCTTACTTTTTCTGTAGGGGGGGGGGAGGACATAAAAGGTAGTTCGTGCAAGCTTGAGAAGAAGTTTCCAAAAATACAGTTGGTTTTTTAAAAAACCGCAGCGTATAATTAAAATGAAGGATATACCTAATTTTAACAGCATTTGTAGCATCTTGTTTAGAAAGAGAGAAGAAATTGCAGTAAAAAGATAAATAAACAAGTGTTTGTTTATTTATATCTTGTTTTCATTAATTATGCTTCGTTTGTTTACTAGGATTCTTGACCAGGCAGTAAATAAAGAATAACTCGCAACGTAAAATGTTAACGAACAAAACCTGCATTTAAGTCTGCACTCTTAATTTTTGTACTTGTCATATTCACGACTGCTATTTGAGTTTTTAACTTTAACTGAACATATATTTTCATAAGTCAGGTTACAAAACGAAGTTTGGTTTTAATAAACAATTTATGGTTTACAGACATTCGTTTAATCCTTGTTTCCCACGTTGGAAATTTGAGAATTTTATTTTTTGGTCAAGCCCAATTTATACTGCGTTGCTTATTGCTGAATTAGTTTATTTTCAGTGAAGTGATGTAATTTCTTCTTCTTAAGCCACATACGTAAATAAAAATAAAAGACATTTTAAGTATAGTGGGGCCTCCGGGTATTGCCGCCCCTTCCTAGGATCCGTACATTATCCTGATACTCTTTTTCCGACAGTACGTCTTCCCGACAGGACTGTTTACTGAGAGGTAATTTTCCCCGACATGATCTTTTCCCGACAGGTACTTTTTCCTTACCGGTGCTTTTTTCCGACAGGACTTTCCCGACACGTGCCTTAAAAAAATTATACATAATTAAAAAAAAAGGGACACATTTCCTTGTTTTATCTTATTGTTAACAAACTGAACTAATTATTTAACATATTTGTCTCCCTCCCACACTTCAATCGATAAAAATTATGTTATCTTAAACGCTGATCTTTTAATTCATTTTTTTATTGACTCATGGTTGAGGAAAGGTGGCAGCTACTTTTTCCTATCTTTGTTGGGTTAAAATGTGGAAAAAATGGGTAATTCAATAAAAATACTTTAAAATCAACTCTTACTTCAGTTTAAAAATATTCAATGAGAATAAAAGACAAGCCGAGGAACCACTGTGATTTTTAGGACGCATTGCTCATAAGATTAAAGTTTTTAACAAATTTTAAAGTTTGTATTTTTAGAAACGAACTACATAATTTTTTTTAAACATTTTGTTTAAAGCACATGGCGGGAAACTTAGTCCTGTCGGGAAAATACAGTCGGTTAAACTTACGTTCGGGATAATGAATAGCCTACGTGAACGTATCAGGCCCCTTCTTCCCTTGGCGAAGTGAGATCCTCCCCCCCCCCCTTTTGCGCCGCCCCCCCCCCCCTTAATCACACCCACATTTGTATTAATAAATATGAAAAATTTCCAATTACTTTGTCATGAGTGAGAAATGAGAATTTTGTCAGTGGACATCTTCAATGGAACCGATTTATAAATGTGTGGTTGTGGCTTGACACCTGTGGCCATCTACTGGAGGGAATATAAACTACGAAAACATTGTTTATAATAAATGAAAAATTAGAAATAAGCCGTCAGCGAAAATTATACACTAGAAATAACGTATTTACAGCGATTTATGTCTAGTTATTTATTGTTTATAATAAATAATAATAAATAAAATATTTTTGCAATTGTAAATGGTCAAGCAAGGATCCGGGATCGCTGACAGCCTGCCTAGTGTAAGATAAAATAATGAGGGAAAATTTACGTGGAGTTTAATATCAGGAACTGAATGATTAAAAGCAAGTGCGCCCCGATAGGACTTCAAGTCATTGACTGAAAAACACACATAGGATAGATGGTCTCGTGTCAAGTTGGTGGTAGGACGGCTGCATGAATTTGTTGTCGAGATTTATGCTGATTTAGTGGTTCGGAACGCCTCCACGAAACAAGACGATGAAAGATTATAGACGGCGAAAAATTAAAATATAAATCCTTGTTACTTTACCCGAGTTTAGCATTTTTTCTTTGTGGCTCTGACCTCTAGCGATCATTTTGAGAAATACTTGACTGTTCTCAATACCCATTGAAAAAAAGGCTGTCTGTCTCTTGACCACCAGAAACACCAAATAAATTATTAGGGGACGGGAACTATGGTAGGTGGCTCCATCTTTTGTTATCAACAAGCGGTGAATTTGAAAACTGACAAGGGTTTGTAAGTCTGTCGCCAGATAGCGATCCGCAGCGAAGCAAAAGATGCCACCTCTGGAGCTGGAGGCTTTACTATTTTTTGTGTTAGTGCTCGGCGTGTTCTTCGAAACTTTAAGAGGTCTTATTTAAAATCAAGCTGCTTTAATGACCACTCTTTCAGATGACGCAAGGAGGGACTCGGCCACACCAACCTATAAGACTGCACAAATTCGCGGAGAACTATTGAATTGCTTGTGTTTTTTTTTTTATTTACGTATTTGGTTAAAGAAGAAATATTTTCCATCGATGTTCATATTTAGTACGTACGGAACTTTCACAAAATGTTTACAAGTGTATTGTGAATATGCGTTTGAGTTTATTTTTAATTAATGTCTGCCTGCTCTGATTGTAATCAGTAGTCCGTTTGTTCAGAGTTGCAGAAAAAAAAATGATTATTTTGAAATTTGAAAACAATTCTGGTAGATGTTTTGTGCCTCGTTCATTTTCAGTTTTCAGCTAGACTACAGCAAAATCAAAATATTCCATTTATTTACCGAAATTGTCTCTACTACTTTTATAGCACGTAAGCGACTCTCCGGTCAATATATTGTGTAAACAAGTACAAGTCCGACAACATTGCGCTAAAGTTGTGGATATCAAAATGGAGTTACCCTTCTAGAAGCTTTCGTGCTTCACAATGTTGTATAATAACTATACGTAACAATGTTAATATACATTGTTAGCACACGAACGGTGTGTATTGCTGTTATGTTTAATATACATTGTATATACAAAATAAAAACAAAAAATATAACGTCAACTGTTTAAAAACGTGCGATATCTGCACAAGAACAAGTGTGATATATATTGTAAAGTGCAATGAAAATAATAATAAAAAATATTGTTTCATTTCGCCTTTTTTTTTTATCTCTAATCTTTAATCCCGTTGAATTTTAAACAACAGTATTTTTATTTTTAAAGTTTAGAACTTATGTGCAGTTTGAGCGTCGAAGCCATGATAAAAGATGACGTGACGACCAACTCTATACAGGGGCCAACCGTAAGAATGCAGTGAGGCCTCCATACAACAAAAGTTTAAGGAACTTTTTTTTAGGCAACCCACCTTTATTTAGTATTTACGTCTCTTTCAGTATTCTGCTTCTATTGTTCTTATGCCCCCTTCTCCCTCCCCCCCCCCACGCCCGAGTGTGTTTGGGGCCCTTCCGGGGCAGGGGGCCAGGAAAAGTGCCCCCTTCAAACACTAACTGCGGCCTTGACTCTAACGTTTAGGGACCGTTCATTATTTATCAACGGGGGTGAGCTGGCTAAAATGAGTAGGGGGACCAAGACAATTTTTAGATGAAGAGGGAGGGGAGGCTACAATTTTGTTGACGGTGTTATCAAGAGGGGGGGGGGGCTCAGGAAAAAACTGCGAGAGAGGAAGTGCATAGGACGTTACACAGTAAGAAATGTACTTAGCTCAGCAGGTCCCACAACATATTAAAGTAGGCCTAGTTCTTTTCATATACTCATTTCACAAAAATGAAAATTGTAATACAATTGTTTTGGGGGAGGGGGGAGGTAAAAAGAATTCATTAACACGAAAAGGGGTAATCATCCATTTTTTTTATATTGATGGCGACAATTTGCCCGCCCACCCCCGTTGATAAATAATGAACGGCCCCTTAACATTTCCTTTTTTTTTCACAACATATCTATGTGGCTTAAAAAATGACCCATCCCCAAACCCAACGCCCAAAAATATTATGAGCCCCTCCCCCCCTTCCGCCTTACTGCAAAAAGTAAGCTTTTCTTTTCCGGTTAAGTGTAGATGATTTCCTCTGGGGTACTTAAAAAAACAGCATTCGCTTCGACAGATTGCCAATTATGTGGTAAACGAGCCATGACTTAAGTATGTTCTTTAAAAGATTCAAAAAAGTATCTTTAAACCATCTTTGGCCCGAGATTCAGATGGTAGAATAACTTTTGACGTAAAGCAGTTTATCCATGCCCTTCACAATATCAAGAAGTGCAAAATGAAACACACTCCATGGTGCAAAAATGTTGTCTGGAAAGTGGTTTTAAGGAACTGTTCACCGGAATGCACCAGAAATGACGTCAAGATCTTGTAAAACCTTACATGATGGGAAGGGGCCCCTAGACGCTACGGCGTTTTTAGAATTTTGACTGCTGAAAATGTCATGACTTTTTCCTCTAGTTTGGTCAGTGTTTTTTTTTTTGCGATTTTCCCCCCTCGTTCCCCCCTTGATAGGCCTAAAAAATGTATGAATCCCCTGCTAGAGTGGGTACAAAGAACCCATGACCCCCAATCCCCCCCCCCCCCAAGATATAAATAATAATAGTTCCCTTAAACATATCTCTGGTACCTATAGTTAGACAACAGTCTTCACAGTTCATTCGTTGCGGACGCGTATAGTAGCCTTGAGCAGATGCAGCGTGATCTTTGAAGTGTACTTAAGCCCATCAGACCTCTCGGTCAACGAACAATACAAATTTTAAATTTAAACTGGAAATTAGTAAGAGTGGTGGGCGACAAGCCACCTAGCAAAGATTATGTATGCACTTTGATGATAAATCCGTCCTAATTAACGCTGGTTGTGAGCTGTTTGGTTGGGTGGTCGTCCTGCCTTGTTAACAAATAACAACTATTTTAAACATAGACGAAAAAGACTATTTGTGCCGCTGTTTTCATGGAAAGTAACCAGGATACTGATAACTTACCTACCTATACTTGAAGATGTGCGATGATCTGCACGGAGATCAGCCAGAGAACATAAAACCACATAATAGCAACTTACAGCTTATATTTCGGCATTATGTTTGCGATGCCTTCCTCAAAACAGTGATCACATTCACCCCAGAGAACCTTGTACTGTGCGTAAAAACCATTGAATTTTTAAACGGTAAAAGGCTATTAGCATTAAAAATCAATTACAGCTAAAAAAAATCTTCAAAATTACTCCAGGTCTAGTAAACCTTGGTCTGTGTAGGAGTCGTCAGAGTGTTGATTTTAGCATGACCAAGGTTTGCTAGACTTGGAGCAATTTTAATGGTTTTTTTTAGCCGTAATTGATTCACTGTTACAAATTTCATTGTTTTTAGGCATGTACAAGGTGTTCCGGGAGTACCACTCCTAGATGACTACTTATATGAATGAATGTATCTGATAAATTACTGTTCCGAAGAAGGCTTCTCAACCGCTTTTCCTTCTTAAAAAAAAGGGTTAAAGGGTTTAACGAGCGTTAACCACTCCTGGTCATCTGCCCGAAGCCCTAAGGCCCTAGGGTCCTTCTTCGCTCTCTTGTAACAATGGAACCATATAGGATCTCAGCAATGGTTTTCGGAATTGGGAGCTGGGAACAGTGATCTCAGCACTCTTTATTTTTTTAACATTAACATTTTATTAATGAAGATTAAATCACAGATCAAATATAATTAATACGTCGGGATGAGTACCGCTGCAGGTGTTTAATGACATCGCGTTAAATACAATTTTTTAAACATCCAACTACCAAAAAAAAAAATAATAATAATAAACAGAATACCAAATTTTCGGAATCAAGAATTAAAATGCATGAGTATACTACACCTTGTTGGAAATTTAACGTTGCTATTGAAACGTTTGCTTTAATTGTTCGCTGTGAGTTTAGCTGCATTCATCTTTACGGAACTGACTCATCCATTCTGATCCAACATGACTGCATAACGTATTCCTGTTGTACTGTTTGGGGGGGAGGGGGTATTCGCATTTTTTTCCGTAATGTTTTGTGGTGAATTAATGTTTCAAATTACGCTGCTTCTCTCGGCTGCTGCGCTCGCTGCGGCTAACACGTAACATCAGCGATGCTAGTATAATAGAGATGCCAGAAAATCTTCAGCAGTTTCGAACGTTACGAACATTTTATGGCAAATTTGTTTTCTCTCCTCTTCGCCCCTTCCCAATTTGAGGGCAATCCATCCCAATTGAACAAAAATAAAAATAATAAACTTGGTGCCTATTTACCGGGTGTCTATATGTCTGAGTGTTATTTGTCCGGGTGCTTATTTGTCCAGTGCCTATACATGTCCGGTGCGTAGGCCTATGTGTCTGCGTTCCCTGATAGACAGAGATGTGTCCTGTGAGTGCAGAGCATCTTCAAACAGTCGAGAGAAGGAAACGGGTCTTCGGAGACGCGGTTCCGTATGCTTTAGAAATGCGTAACATTTCCACCCCTCAGCGATACGAGAGGATTTTTCCGTTCCGGGTTACCCCCGCGTCGTTGTTTTTCCGGAGGACGGTCTCTGTCATCACTCACTTTAATTGGCTTTTGAGAAAGGTGCCCGGTGGCAATGGAACGCGTTTCATCACCGTCTCGTAACACTGACGTCGCTTAGCAAGCAAGATATCTCGCAGACCCACTTTTCAACCATTTTCTTATCTGCAAGTGCAGGAATCAAGAGATCTGGAGAAAGCAAACATTGGCACAGCCACAAGAAGAGCTTAAGGGAAGGTAACATTTTGGCGAAGACGATTCCGACTTGCCAAGGTCGAGCGAATTTCCAGGAGCCACATGCAGACTGCATTTTTGCTGAACTCAAGTTTACGAATTAATGAAATTCTAACCAAAACAAAACTCATTAAGGAGTTCCACGGCTGAGTTTTAACTGTTCGGAGTCGTGGTATCGTACGGCCGAGTTAACCTCAAAGAAATTTTCAATTTTGGGTTCATTGTTATGATTTTGAAAATTACTGTGAGCGTGTGTTTTGCAAAACTGTGAAACCCTAACGGTATAGACGAAGAATGGAGATCAGGATTCGTGATACAGAAGAATCTACAGAATTTTGATATAAGGACTTGATACAAAACAATATGGAGGTTGAATGATAGACTGAGGGAATTACGTGATCCTTTAACTAGTTTTTTAATAATTTTCCTATCTATCATCTCGGAGGATGAGGAAGATTAATACAGAGAATTTCCCTGCCAAAATTCATTCTCTTGATCATGCACTAAATTCGCTCAATCACAACCGACTAACAGTGATAAAATTTCAGTCCTGTGGTCTCATCACTGTCAGTCGATGTTCACAGGCCAAATTTTATTCAAAATAAGTGAAGCAACACCTTGTAGGTTTCATTTGTTGCAACGTTTGTTACGTTAATTAAAATAAAATAAAATAAAATAAAATAAAATAAAATAAAATAAAATAAAATAAAATAAAAATGTGAATTTTTTTTACAATAAATCCCGCAAGCCTTCCTTTAGAAATACGCTGGTTGTCGTTCGTTTCCGTTACCTATACCAACGCCAATCATCATGCAGAATCCGCTACCGCGTCCAACGGCTTCACTAGATCGTAGGCTTAACAGTCGGTCACGAACTTAGCAGCAATCTCGGAGCGCCGTTTTGTTATGAACAAGCGGCTACAGCGACTACCTAGTCGAAACCGGTCTTCTGTACAGTTCCGCCACTATACCCATGGTGATTCGCACACCTCTATCACGTGTTGCAACAGCTATCTCTATTATATAATCTAAAAGCAGTAACCATCAGAATTGCCGATTAAAAATGTGTAAGCTTTTAAGCTTATTTTACATTTTAGGCGTATTTGTCAGCTTTTAGGCCTAATTTTTATCTGCATCTTTAATTTCGTAGGTAGCAGCTAACGAATTGAAGATTTGGACTGTATAGTAAGCCTATTCATTTTTGCAACACGGTGCACCTCCGGGCACACAGTTACAGTGTTATAACGCAATGCGCAACATAGCCTATACACTGTAGATCAGTGGTAGTAGACGGGAGAGACGCAGTTGGTGAAGCCAACAGCGACTTGTAGCAACTTAACGTTGCCGTGGTAACGTGATTTTAGGCCTAATTTTCATTTTTTAGGCCTAATTTTTTTAACTGCAGTTTTAATTTCGTAAGTAACAGATAGACCTAATGCAGAGTTTGGTTCGACAGTAGGACTATTCATTCATGCAACAAGGCGACTACACTATTTTAAACGATGCTAAAATCCTTTTGTTTTTACGGCTGCGTGTAATCTTATGATTTCAATTCGACGATCAAATGTTATCATTTAATTTAGTTACGTCGAAGAAGTCTGTTAGCTGTACGGAAGTAATGATCTTTTAATTTGCCTTGTTATTGAACTAACTTCTGCACTGAATCTAACGTTGTAAACGTGGTTGTCTCTATCTGGTACCGTTGCGAAGTTGAAAAAAGGAACGGACGGACAAAGTCGTTTAATAGTCTTCTCTGCCGGTACGGCTGTACATATGACTAAAAATGTGTCAACAAACCGTATTAATAATTATTATTAGTTATTTTTATTAATATTAATAACTAAATTACAAATTTAAAAAATAAATAAATAAAAAAGTTACATAAGATAATAAAACAAATCTAAAATAATGATTTATTATTATAATGAATAATGAATAAAGAAAAAGAAAGAGAAATTGTCTAACTAAACACATCGCAAGCTATTGGAAATTACCAATTTTTTTTCCATTCGTGTTTAGATCCATTAAACTCGCTCGTGCTGTTTATTGGCAGATAATTTTCCTCGTGTTTTGCATTCATAAAATTATTTTTATTATTTTTGTTTTGTTTTACGTTAGTTAAAACATTCGGGGAGAAACAAATTATCGATAATTTTCTTAGCTCTTGGGATATGACGTATGATAGTTCAATTCTGGCTTGGTAGAACATTCATGGGAGGATACTTGTACTTGCAAGACAAGTTTTTGGACATCCAAGAGACATTATACGATTGGGTGATATTACTGCTTTACATCTGCTGCGAGCGAACAGTTATGACATTGTCCTAGTATGGAATTGTTCTAGTAAACAGAAAGGTAATCTCAAACCTGTTGTGTCGTGGCTCATTAGTAGAGGCACGAATGTTTTAGCTATTAGATAGTTCCTCAGTATACATCTCTTCGTGTACGTGTTGCACTGATTGTCGTATAATCTATATAATAATCTCGGAGGCCGGCTAAAAGCAAAACTAAAAAGAAAACCACTTCTCCCCTCCTCGTGCCCGCATTGAAAATGCGCTCTCCCACTCTACCTGCATGGAAACAGGAGGCAGGCATGAGTGGTCGATCAACTCAATAAAGGTTCAATCTGACAAGTCGTCGGGCCGAACAATCACTTCTCCCCTCCGCGCGCACGCATTACAAATGCGCTCTCCCATTCCACCTGCAGCCAAACAGGAGCCAGGCATGAGTGGTCGATCAATCTGACAAGTCGTCGGGAAGAGTACCGGAAAAATATCCCGGGAAAATGTCCCGGAAGATGTGACCGGCCCCGTGCATAGCACAGGCTTCCTCTAGTTACAGATAAAATGTATGAAAAGGCTTTACATGTCGTTGAGGGGCCTTTCCTTTGAAAGAGATAGGCAAGCAACACATGATATTCAAAATTGCCTAAGAATAACTGTATTTGATGGCACTGCACAATGGACAAAACACCAAACTTGGTGCCAGTAATGGTTCTTGCCCATCCTTCTTTTCTGCATTGTCATTCCTTTGGCCACTTATTTCTGGCATAGGTTTACACACACGTGTGCAGTACTTGTGGACTTGACAAGAGTGATCTCAGTGGTGGATCTGAACGCTTATTTTGCTTCAACACATAACAGACTTACACAACAGCACATACCTCTCTGGACTCTTGTGAGTATGCGTACGCCGCCATTGCATGCGCAAGAGCGCACACCTCACAGTATGATCGTAAGCGGCAAGTGTCTGACCGCAAGCGCGCGAACTTGCGACCACAATCTTCGTTTAACATTGAAGTGTTACAGCAATAAAAATGCCGGAATAAGGATTGGGAAATCTACGTGTATAAGAAGATGCATTAGGCGAAGGAAGAAATGACGATAAGGTATAGATAGACTGATACGCTTTTAACGATGTTTATTGGTTCAGGTTGTAATGATGGAAATTAATGCTTACCTGCCAATTATAGATATCCACCTAATCACCATAAACGTTACAGAGGATGAATTAAGAGAGAGTTCGGGAGATGATGACTTACGTCGGGGCAAGACAGAGTTCGGGGAAACGAATTCTAATTAGTTGAACTAAATATAAACAAGACTTATCGGATGTTGCATGATTGGCAATAATGTAAATGGAAGCGTAACAACCTAACCATTGCAGAAGTTTTACTATGGTTTCCATGGTAACACGAGAGATTACATTGTTGTTTTACAAAAGTACAAGTATTGTTGATATAAAGCTCCGTCGGGCTTCGTCGGGGAGATGACCAGGCGTGGTTAACGCTCGCTAAAGACCCTTTGAACCCTTTTGTAATAACAAGATATAACATTCCCCGTGGGAGAAACATCCTGTGCTCAAGGCTGGCTGAGATATGGTTGATGGAAGAAGCTTGGGCTGCTATGCTGCGGGCACAGGCTGGGTCCCTAGGACTGCAGAATATAGTCAGATTTGAAATCATTAATCGATAGGGCACAAGTTAAGCTAAGTGTTTAATGGTGTCCGGTCTAATGGGGAAGCAGGTTGGAGACTTCTCGTTTATAGCAGATTTGTGACTTGAATCAGTAGCCCTCATTCAAATAACAACAAAGTATTCATTAGCTGCCCCAAGGCAGTTGTCTCATTTCTTTGTCTCTCGCCATTTTCCTGAGTGGATTAATTCATGAAGCAACTTAGTTTCCAACTGAGGCAACTTATGCTGCTGTTAATGAAGTTAGTTTTTGGCTTGTGGGCAGCGTTATAAATGAATGCGTGTCACTGCCCACAGTGCTGCTTCTAATGGGGTCACTATTTTGTTTTGGGGCAGTTAGCTTCTGCAATTTTTCTGCCGAAAACCATATCACTGCACTCTGACTCAATATTCCTCAATGTCAAACAACCTCAGCCACCAGCATCAGCTGAAATGTTATAATAAACTACAAAAAAAATAGCCAAAGATACCAAGGAACAAACTTTATACAAGCCAAATTTTCGGTGACTTTCATTATTACCTTATTAAAGGAATAAAATCAGTGGTGAACAAAGTAAGCACATAGCGTCGAGTAACAGCGAAATGTAAAATACATAAAATACACTTTCAACCTTGCAGTCACTTGCAGTCACTTTCACTTGCAGTCAGCATAACATAATTTTAAAATTCTTAAAACTTTTTAGAGCACTTTCTAATGGTACGATGCATGGTCAAAATATAGGCGGCCAAAAAGGTTCGAAGGCCGTGGAAAAAATTTTGTTTCGATGTGCTCAGGTTTCTAGCACAATATTTTACAGTGGGATTTTAAATTTTATAATTATGTTACGTCGACTGTCATGTTGCTTCGTTTCAAAGTGTATTAAAGTTTACTTATGCTGCTCGACAATGGGCGTTTACTTTGTTCACCACCGATTTTATGCACTTGATAAAGGTAATACCAAAAGTTACCGAAGATTTGGATTGTATTGTATGTTCTCTGGTATCTTTTTGGGTGTGTTGGTTTGTAGCTTATTGTTCCACGATACCAACTGTTTTTCCCAAACTGCAATGTTGAAGTCAAGTTCTTGGATAAGATTTGGCTGAGAGTGCGTTTGTTGTATATTGTCTCCGGGCATTTCGCAGATAGTTGTACTTTCACGGGAAGTGGTTCCAGGAGTTATCTTAAGGAAGTTTGGCAAGACTTTCTAATGAAACTGTGTACTCCTATACACCTGCAAGTAAGACGTGACGGAAAGTGAACTGTATGTTGGCTTTATCTGAACAAGTAAAGATTCGCTTTTCTTTTTAATTATCAATTTTTTTCCGAAATTTTAAATTGGCCATGTATTATTTTTATTTTGTGGAGCTGTTAGTGCTACGCCTTTTATAGTTATTATTAAAAAAAATACGCTTAAGCGTATAAAATACGGATGTAAGCCTTAAAAAAAACGTAATATCCTAAAGGAACAGATACAAGAAAAGACCGTAGCCATCAGTATTGCACTAATATGTGTAAAAGA
>JAHWFP010028485.1:0-23712 GCA_023313725.1 Lithobius niger
GGCTGAAAACGTAAAAACGGTTTTTGTGTTACCGACCGAAAAAAAAAACCGGTTAAACGGATAACTAAAAAACCGGAAAGTACCAGCCCTAATCCAACCAGCTGCTGAACCTCGACTGCGCATGCGCCATCCCTCCTATAAAATCTTTCGGGTGATGCAGCCCACCATCTCTTTTCCTGTAGCTCCCGCTCAAGACGGTCGCATTGCTCTTCCCTCGTGCAAGAATTCTACTTTCACCGAAAGAAACCCCACCGTTGAAGCTGTCGCTGAAAGAAACTCTTCTCAAGTGGCTTTCACCGAAAGTTTCCTTTTCACTAACAGTCTTAACACCCTATTGCTGAAATACCCTGCCCTTTCAAGCCACGTCTACACCAATTGAAGGGAATCTTCCAGACATTCTTCCCCGTATGCCAGCCCTCCAGCTGCGGACTCTAATCTTCTTGTCAACCCGTCGTCTTTCCCACCACATCAGGCAACAGGTCCTTTTACACTGAATTTAAGCTCTACAACTTCGTCCTCCATCCAATGCAGACAATCTGTCGTTCCACATTCTTCCCATCGATGATGTAGAACTAGCGATCACTTTAACTGCAACCCAGCCTCTGCAGACTCCACCCACAAAAAAGCAGGGGCCTCATCACTGGATTTAGCTTTGGCCTTTGGGACTGGAATTTAAAGAGCCGTGCCAAACTTTGCCAATCAACTACTTTTCTCACAACTCTCACAACAGAGGTCTTCTCCTCAGCAAAGGCAAGCCACTTGAACTGGATAAAGACCTCCTGCCCCAAGACCTGGTCGTGAAGCTTATTTCTTTCTCTCCTTTAGAGATGGTGACACCAATCCTCTTCTCTTCAAAACTTATTCCCAATCCTGTTTTCTTTGTTGCCAAAACATCTTAACCTGATAATTTTGCATTACATTCCTCGAATGTGATGTTCCCCTGGAGGTTTCTTTTGCTGTGCAGCCGGCTGCTTGCATATCCCTGCTGCGCGCATGCAGTCCTCCCTTATAAAAGCGACAGCGTGCACGCTATCGGCATTCATTTTCCTCCAGAGGTGTCTCCACGCCACCTCGTACCGGAGTTCCCCGCTTTCGCCCGAAAAATTTGATTCTACCTGATGATGGCCGCCGCATCCGAAGCCCTCGCTTCGCTTGCTCTCCTTCGTCCGCAGATCATGACGCCGTTGGATCCACCCTCGACCATGACACCGTCGGTCCAATCCCTGCCGTTTCTTTCATCCGGTTCAAGACTCTCTTCGCCCGTGTTGCCGCTAGCGACTGCCGAAGTCCGGACGCAAGCTGTCAACACCAACCTTTGTCCGCAGACGACCGCTTTCACCCTTGGCAACCGTTGGATCTCACCCTCGACCACGACGCTGTCGTTCAGATCGCCGCCATTTCTTTCGTCCGGTTCAAGACTCCCTTTGCCCGAATTGCCGCTAACCACTGCCGAAGTCCGGACGCAAGCTGTCAACGCCAACATTCTCCGATGCTCATCGCCGTTCCGGCTGGCTGCACCCGCACCGACGGCTTCCCTAGCTTTCGGTCGGATGACGCTCCCCCTACCGGCCTCTGCCCTTCCGCCGACACTCTTCAACAGGGCTCAAGTCCTTTCAGCCGCGTCCCGTACCACATTCCTGGATGTGACGTGTTGCTGGCAACCGTCTGACTCCCGTCTCAGTTTCGATTGTTTTCAAACGATAGAATTTGCTACTGAGTTTTAGTTACATGATGTCACCTCGATCGAGTTTCAAACAACTGGGTCAAGACTTAAAACGTCATTCGAGTGAGAAGCCAAGACTGTTCCGGTTCTCCACAGCTTGTCTCCTAGCAACAGTTTTTTGCCGTTCTCTCGCTCGTCGGCCGTCTACACTGCTGCTGGTCTCGACTGTGGCTTACTCCAAGCATCGAGTGAATATCGAGTCAACAATTGCTGTCCACTGCTGCTCATCTCGCTCGTGGCCAATCCCACGTTTTTTTGCGTAAACAACCAAGACTTCTTGCTGCTCGTCCGTGGCTGACCTCACGTCTCGAGTGAAAATCAAGTCACCTGTTGCTGTCAACTGCTGCTCGTCTCACTCGTGGTTAGAACTCACGTTTGAGTGAACCAAGACGGACGCCGTTTGCACCTCTTGCTGTTGTCTCGACCGTGGCTAACCCCACGTCTCTAGTGAAAGACAAGACAACAGTTGCTGTCCTACTCTGCTGCTCGTTTCATTCGTGGCTTAAAACACACGCTTGGGTGAAGAGTCAAGTTGGAGCCATCTGCTCGTCTCTTTTCTGGCTTAAACCCACGTTTGAGTGAACCAAGACGGACGCCGTTTGCACCTCTTGCTGCTTGTCTCGACCGTGGCTAACCCCACGTATCAAGCGAAAATCAAGACAACAGTTGCTGTCCATTGCTGCTCGTCTCATTCGTGGCTATAACCCACGTTTTGAGTGAAGAACCAAGACGGAAGCCGTCTACACCTCCTGCCGCTTGTCTCGACCGTGGTTGACCCCACGCCTTGAGTGAAAATCAAGTCAACATTGGCTGTCTATTGCTGCTCGTCTCATTCGTGGCTAAATCCCACGTTTTGAGTGAAGAACCAAGACAGAAGTTGTTCGCCCTCCAGCTCTGACGCCACCATTGAGGTCCCGTTACTGTGGCTCCCGCCTCCGCACGACACGCTCTTCGGCCTGTCTCCGGTCTGCCCATAGCCGGGACGTCGCCGTCGAGTTGTTGCTTCGGCCTCTTGCCTCTCCCACCTCGACATTTGAAGCCCCACGTCTCACTGGACCAGCCGTGGAAGCCGTTAAGAACTGGATCGTCCATCAACAGCCCCTGCCTCCGGCTCCCACTCCGTCTTTCGTCCGCCTCGCTTCCGTACGCTCCACTCCCGGCCTGTCTCCGGTCTGCCCATAGCCGGGACGTCGCCGTCGAGTCTGGGTTGTTGCTCAGGCCTCTCACAACGACATGGAAGCTCCACGTCTCTGCAATGCTGCCGTGAAAGAAGTTATGAACTGGATCGTCCATCGACGGCCCCTGCCTCCGGTTCCCTCGCCGTCTTTCGTCCGCCTCGCTGATGCCATAACTGACACGTACTATGCTGATGATCTTGCAAGCTCCCGCCTCTTCGGCCGTCTTGGATTTGGTCCGCCGATTTCATAAGGAAGGCCAACCGTGTCTGAACTTTTTGCCCCATGTACGCCTTACCCAGATGTTGCCGCTCTGCACCATGCTGAAAGTTGGCCAGGCCTGCATCCCTCGCTCCTCACGCTCGTTCGTCTTTCACTCGCCCTGTTCGGATGTTTCCATCCTGCACCATGATGATGATCTACCGAGCCAGCATTCCTCGCTCCAAGCAACTCGTCTTTCACCCGCCTTGCCCGTTTCGAACCTTGACGAAGATCTGCCAAACCTTCGTTCCTCACTCTACGCACTTACGAACGACGACTATGTGAGCCTGCCGTCTCTTGGTCCCGCTTCGTCCGCCGCTCCCTCTCATGCTCTCCTTCGTCCGCAAGTAACTGCTTTCACCCTCGGCAATCGCTGGATCTCCGCCCTCGACCTCGCTGCCGTTGGCCCGATCTCTAGCCTCCTTCACTGAAGCCCCACCTGCAAGCTGGCCAGCACACTCCGCCGGCCGAACCCATGGTCCTGTCGGCTCTGCGAGAGGATTTTCTACGGTCGAAAGACGTCTACCATGAAGCCAAGAAATCCCTCCAGCGGGCGACGGCAGCTTCTCGCTCACCAGCCCGCAACTCTCCTTTGGACTTATCGTCCAACTCCTTCCAGATTGACTGAAGCGTCTCCCGCAGCGAAGTCTAGAACATCGTCCAGGAAACGGTCCGCGAGATGCAAGACAATCCCATGCCGCCTCCCTCCTGCACGTCTTCCGCCCGACACGCCCGCACGCAAGCTGGGATAATTTCTGCCTCCAGACGTGACTCTCGCATACGGGGTTTAACGTCTCCCTCTGATGCTCAGAAGAAACGCAAGATGTCTTCTCCCTCTCGTCCGCAAGCTTCTAACTCTGCCGTCCCCTAGGCTGCCACTGAAGTTTTGCCACCTGCCGTCCCACTTTCGTCCGGCAAGAGGGTCCACTTCCCGAACGATGCCGCCGACGACCAGACTTTCCCACTAGCTACGCTTTAAAGACGGTCGAAGATACTATTCCCGACTGCTTCCTCTTCTAACCCTCGCTGTCTGCTTAACGCTCCCGTGGTCAACCGCGGGCTGAAAACTGGCTTCGGTTTCACCCTCGGAGACAAGGACACCAAACCCCGCAACATTTTAGGGCAATCCACCACGCTGCTAACCTGCCTCCTCCGGAATGAAGGCTCCCTACTCGGCAAGGGCGACCCCCTCGTCCTCGACAAGGAACCACCACCACCCCGACCAGGCCGTGGAAGCAGCTTCTTCCACCCGTTGGGCGACGGTGCTACGAACCCGAACAACTTCGCAACCTACCCGGAATGTGAATTCTTAGGCAATGAAGTAAAGATGGATTTCGGCACCGTTCTCTCAATCCCGAAGAAAGCTGACATCCCAACTTTCGTCCTTTACGTGAATGACAAATGCATTCGGCTAAGCCTACGTGCCGCCCCTCAAGCCGACGTTCTCAACACTGCGGTGAACGCCTATGCGAGAAACTATCCTCGGATGCAAGCCCCGAAGAAATACGCAATCTTTCGTCCCTTATTAGGCAGCTCTTTCAGAAGACAAGCTTCGCCACGTATTATTCCATGAACTGGGCTAAGAGAGCCCTTTTTAACAACACACTGCTCCTCCGGGACATTGCTCTTTCGTCCGCAATCAACTTGAACGTCTCCACGACGCACTGGCTCCGCAACCAACCCATCCACGAGTCGGACACGCTCTTCCGGGGTAACAGCCCAACCCTCGTCCTCCCTCGGACAACTGGAACAGGACGCCGGCTCCCTCGCAGTCTCCTCGTCACAACGACTTTTGTCAGAAAAACCCACTGCCCTTTTGGATGGACGAGCCTCGCTCTCGTTCCAGCCAACGCAAACAGAATCGAGCCGCCACTCCAGACCGACGTAGCCGCTACTCATCACCAGGTCTGCTGATAATGCAAAATTATCAGGTTAAGATGTTTTGGCAACAAAGAAAGAACATTTTGCCGGCCCCCAGTCTAGCCGGCTAAAAATGGTTTCTTTTTGCCTAAAACTTACTTAACCTAACTCCCGCCTTGCCTCCCCTCTCGAGTCACCGCCTGACATATTGAGAGTAAAATGAATGCCGATAGCGTGTACGCTGTCGCTTTTATAAGGAAGGACTGCTGCGCGCATACGCAGCAGGGATATGCAAGCAGGCGGCTGCACAGCAAAAGAAACCTCCAGGGGAACATCACATTCGAGGAATGTAAAGCAAAATAATCAGGTTAAGTATGTTTTAGGCAAAAAGAAACCATGTTTAGCCGGCCAGACTGGGGGCCGGCAAAATGTTCTTTTTGATGGCAGAAGCAAAAGTGGACTTTGGCACCGCTTTATTCATTCCCAAGAAAGCAGAAGTTCCATCTGCAGTCCTCAAGAAGAACGACAAGATTCTTCGTTGTGGCCTCAGGAGCTGCGTCCCAAGCAGACATCATCAGCATCGCTAGAGACTGTTCACCGAATCAAGCCGAACCGAAGCAAAACGCATCTACTTCCTCATCACCGAACTTTTCAAGAAGGCGAACTTAACCATTCCTTCAACTTGTTTACAAAGGCGCTTTTCAATTCCAACTTATTTCTACGGGACATTGCTCTAAGCTCAGCTTCCAACGTCAATGATTCCAGAAGACGCATAGTACGGAACCAACCAATTCATGAGACCGAAACCCTCTTTCTTGGTCTGATACCCTCCCTTGCTCCTCACCTTGACATCTCCCAGAAACTAATGGAACCTCATTCCAAGCAGAACAAGGCTCCGTTCAAACAGCAATCCCAGAAGTCCCAAAATTTTAACGCAAAGATGGCGGGAACAGACAACCTTCTTACCGCCCTCCCAATTCCAAGTTGGACTCCGGAAGACTTCCTCAAAACGCCAATCAGCCTTTTCGTGGAAAATTGCCCAACAAGAGGAAATCTGGCAACTTCAAACTAAGCTTAACTCCAGACGCCACAGTCGCTACTTCTTTCCTGGCTCCAAAAGCAAATCATAAAGTCAACGACGCTTCTGCAGTCACTTCCTTGCGGCATGGAAAAAGCTAACATCCAACCCTTTCATTCTCCATCATTTTCGACAGTTTTCGGTCAACTTCCCTAAGCAAACCACCCCTCATTTGTCCTCTCCCTTGGAAGTTTGCTCCAACACCTGCCCAGCACCTTTCAGCAGAAGACTTTCAAAGAAAACCATCTAAGCCCAAACCCACTCTGACCTGGATTTTACAGCTCCATCTTCCTCAGACCAAAGAAATCCAGAGGATTGCGACTCATCTTCAACCTAAAACCTGTGAACTGCTTCATGGAAAACCACCACTTCAAGATGGAAACTTTAGAAAGCATCCGTCGGCCTCTCAAACCCAACGAGTGGACAATCTCCATAGACCTAGAGGATGCCTACCTCCGTGTCCCGCTTCACGCTTCCATATTTCACCTCTTTTGATTCATGTATAACGGAAACATTTTCGAATTTGAATGCCTGCCATTCGGCCTCAACTCTGCACCCAGAATCTTCACTTCAGTCCTGAAACCCGTCGTAGCGCACTTACACCAGGCCCAAGTCACCTCAAATGCATACCTGGACGATTGGCTTTTGAACAACTTAAACCAACAATTAATCCTCAACCGAGAATTCACCACGACTACTAAACCAGCTCGGTTTCCTCATTCTTGCCCAGGACTTCATTTTCCTAGGGGCTTCATTCAACCTTGTCTCTGCAACGATCTCTCCTTCACCAGACTGAATCGAAGACCTCTTAAAGCACGCTCGACAGTTTCGCCAAACCAACCATCACACTCTATGAGACCTCAACTCTAATGGGGAAAATGGACTCCATGGCGAATCTTGTTCCCTACGGCAGATGGATGACTCGACCCTTTCATCACTTTTGGATCGACATTTGGTGTTCCACTCAACTACCGAAGAATGCCACAAAACCGACAAACGAAAACTTCCCCTTGGAAAGCGTCCTATGGTGGTCAGACATCAATAACATCTCGCAATCTGTCCCTCTTCATAAACCAATCCCAGATCTCCACCTCTTGACGGACGCGTCCCAAAAAGTGTGGGAACATGCCCCCCCGCCCAACACTCAGGACCACGTAAATGTATTGGAAATGAAAGCAATCCTCAACGCGCTTCTACACTTCCAGCAACCTGAATTCCGGCAAAGTTCTCCACTCGGTGTTCGGCTAGCCCTCGTCCCCTGGCACATTTTAAGCCCAACCACAAGTCCGTGAGACCTCTGTGAGCAAGTCCACTCGGACAACACAACAGCAGTAACCTACATCCTGAAGGAAGGCGGAACCCAATCATTCCAACTCCATCAGATCTCATTGACCATTTTCAACGTATGCCAAACCCTGAAAACAACCCTTCATCCTCTTCACATCCCGGGCAACCTCCCTCAAAGAGAATGGACTCTAATGAAATCCATTTGTGAATCTCTTCATAGGGGAAATTCGATGGTCAACCTTTTCGCCACGAAACACAATGCCAGACTTCCCCCAGTTTATCAGCCCCTTCCCGTACAGTCAAGCTTGGGTCCACAAGTTCTACACAAAATCTGACAAACACCAGGCCAATTCCTCCTGATTGCACCAAACTGGCAAGTGGCCCCTTGGTTCCCCCGACTTCTGAACCTTCTCATCGACCAACCAAGAAGCTTACCAGATCTCCCAGACATTCTAACACAAAAAAAGGGAACAATCTACCACCTGAACCCGTCAATCTAACTTCACGGGTGGCTACTATCATCAGACTCTATCATAAAGGCAGGCATTCTTGAAGACCAGGCCACAAGAATCACAAGTAAGGCTATACACGATTCAATGAACAAGATCTACGACAGCCACTGGAGATGATGGTTTCATTGGTGTCTCACGAGGAAAACTAATCCATTCAATCCCCATCTTCCAGACTTACTAAGTCTTATTTCACGACCTCTTCAAGGATGACCTCAAGGGATCCACCATCTCGGTCTCTCGCTCCGCGTTAAACTCTGTCTTCAAAGCTGCAAGCAACACACATCTCCTTGTAGACTTTACCATCTCCACACTTCTAAAAATCATTCGAAGTCGAACGCCCTTCCATCCACACGATTTTTCCAGACTGGGACTTGGCCATCGTTCCAAACTTGTCTATGTAATCACCGTAAGAACCAATTCAGACAACCTGCATCAGTCACTTGACCCGCAAAACAGTGTTCCTCACAACACTTGCATCCAGCCTTCGATGCCGCGAAATACAAGCACTATCAAGCGACCCCTCCGCTTACTGCTGCTGCTTTGACAACTGCAAATTTATTAAACTTCGACCTCGTCCATACTTTCGAGCCAAAACTCAGAAATCCTCGAAGACTTCTAAGCCGGTCATTATACCAGCGCTCACAAACATAATCGGCGATGAACCAAAACGTCTACTCCTGTCCGTACCTTACGCTACTACATTAAAAGGATAGAAGTCGACGAATGCTGCAATGGCAGAAAATCACTTTTCTTACCCCTCAGGACAACATTGGAGTTACTTCAGCCACCATGATCACAACATGAATCAAAACAGTCGTCTACAACACCTATCGGGACCTCAACATCAGTAGGTCTGACATCAGGATCGCCGCTAAAGGCACTCTCTGCCTCCTGGGCATTCCGCAGCCACGTCTCAATTGATGAAATCCTCCAAGCGGCATCCTGGAAAAGTCAATCCGTCTTCACAAGCCACTACTTCGGGTTATGTCAAAACAAAAAGATGGCTACACCATCTGGTAGCCATCGTCACTGCCAGATGTGTTGTCTAAATCCCTTCAACACTTTTCAAGATGGAAGCAAGACCCTCCTAAAAAAAAAGGCCCTTTTCAGTGAAAGAACCAAATTCACTGTTTCACATTGTCTTAGCTTCAATAAAGTGCTACGTTTAAAAACGGGGAAACCAGCCCGCAACCTCTGGGTAAACCGTCATGTGACACCCGCCACCTGCATTGACGACGTCTACTGTAAATGCAAGAATTGGCAGGTAGTGGATATTTCCGACACAGCTAATAAAAAGCCAAATTTACCGTGGGGGACCAGTTAAAATTGGTTTCTATAGCCTAATACGGAAACATACATACCGTAAATTAGCCACGCCCTGACTTCTCGGTCGCAGCTCCCATTGCAACACGCTGGTGGGTAATACGAGCCACAAACACGAGCGTTCGATTTCTTATATAACCTCGGTCGGACCGGGGAAGACTCTTCGCCGATGCTGAGGAGGGCTGCCCTGCTTAAGTGGCCAAGACACCATTACTGTACACCAATTCGCTATCTGATTCGTCCCCTACTCTCGCAATACAAAACGGTCGGGCGCGCATCTGGTCACCATTTAAAACTGGTGGGGGTGTCTTTCCCGTTGCTAGGGACGCGAGGTTATATGCAATGGCATTCCTCCCCGTCCGCGCCGAGTCAACTGGCTTCCGGTGAGCAAGGACTGAACGCTACGACAATCGAAGCTAGCGTTGCCGCACCCAACAACTAGCGCAAAAATTGGGCGCGTACAGGTAGATAAAAAAGAGGGAAAGGTTGTCTAACCTTCTATACGGAAGTCTTATTATCTAGCTAAAGCTCGGAGTTTTCAAATTTCCAAAGAATATTAAAGGAAGTTAATACAAGTAGATAAATTGTACTATTACAATTAACACGCGGGTTTTTAGTTTAAAGGAGGTGTTTTAATAACACAAATCTAAAAGCGGTTCCAACTATTTTGTGTACTTAAGAACGTTTTTCCGGAGACCACAAGAAAATCTGAAAACATACATTTTTAAACCAAACATGCACATCGGCAGAAGGCTGAAGATCTTGTAAAATAAATCGGTAAAGGGTACATGGAGCCCTTACAATTTTACAACTAGACGATTAATGCGAACGTTACGCATACACACAGATTACACAGAGTACATAAGGCTCGCAGCAATACTCAAATAAAAATTACTAAATTAGTGAAGATGCGTTATAATTTCCATTATATAAAAACAAATAACAGCAATAGTGTAGGCCTAGAGGCCAGATGCAACCAAATACAGTTCACCTTCTTTGGGATACATGCTGACTTCACGCCAAAGTTAATGATTGATATCCAAGTAACACTTAAAGGCAAAGTTGGACATTGAACAATGTGCAAATTAAATCTGGAAAATGGTAAATATCCCAAACAGTAGATCTAGGGCCGACCAAACCAACTCCAGTTCCCAAATCTCATCCGTAAGGAATCGACAGATTTGCGGGGGAAGGGGGGGGGGGGGGCATTAACATTAACCACTATGGTAAAATGAAAGTACTTGAACCGGAACAATGCCTGCAAGTCATACAACTTAAATTTTAACTATAACAACCATTCCTCAACAAGGGTAAGGGTGAATTACTGAATGACGAAAATGGCGAACTCTGTTATAACATCAAGCTTCTACGGGCATGGGAAATACAGTCTTGCAGAAGGTTATCACTGATTCCGAGGCACGAGAACTTCTAGTATGAGTTGGTGAGAATCTGGAGTTAATATGAAGGCATTTGTCCTCTCAAAAGTTTATGCTGAGAGCGCAGATGTTATCTGTGGGCAGGCCAGAGCGTCCAAGTCGCACAAAATGAAGATGAGTACGAAACTGAAGAGTACGATGAGACTCGCACCCGACGACAACTTGTTGGAGCTCCATGTACAAAGGAAGAACTACATCACTTATTACCAGCTCCATTACACCTGCTAGAGCATCCGTCTCCTGTTGGTCCCGGCTGGAAATTCTGAACGGGAAGTGCAGAGCAGTGCGCTATACCCTCCGCCCCTTGCAGCAACAACTCTGACCTCGTGACTGTTCAGATGACAGTAGCCATGAGAATGGTAGCAATGATGAAAAGAATGAGTGTGGAGAATCAACAGGTTCTGAACAGTAGCGGCACATAAATGACTGACTAATCATTGTAAACTAACTATTCATGATTAATTCATATTGAAATTTTATTTCCAGAAGTATAGTGGATATTTATGTACAAATCATGTTTCAGTGTATTTATAAACACACATTGTCCAATGTTCTATTTCTCTGTTCTAATTCTGTCACCTTTGGGGATCGAAGATTAGTTCGTCATCAACCAAAAGCGTAGACTTTTTGACCTATGAAATGACTACTATGCACTTAATTTTAGTTTGTCAATAACTCAAATGCACTCGAACATGGCATTCATTTGAGCCTAATATGAAGGTTGTACGACAAATTTGAAATACTGACTGTTTTGAGGTGCAAATCAGCGGCCATCTTGAATTTGATGACACAAAAGTAGCTCAAATCACAAAAACTTCTTAAAAAATGAATTCCTTGACCCCAAAAATCCTAATAACCATATACTATGTAGGATTGTAGGCCAAACCATTGCAAAGTTAATTAGCCCACACTTTCGCGAGGGGCATGGGGGCTAAATTTTGTATATATCCTTAATAGAAGACAAATCCAGTGAGAAACGAACCTTCGCTGTCAACGGTCACGGAAGTGCCGAAAATGGCCCAACTATACTGCTTGTTGTCATCCGTGGGGTAACTGTTGGTTTAGTTTCGGTTCCTAGTGCTTATGCAACATGTCCTGTAGGTTCTTCATTAACTGCTTGGCCTGCCTTTTAAAAAGATCTCTGTTGAAAATCTAAATTCGACCCATTCTGGCTGCACAAGCTGTTCAATAACCTGAGGAATTAAAAAAAAAAAAAAAACACTTAACCAAACTTGACCTATAATTAATTACTAAGAATGGCACTTACTGGTGATGTTTTGAGTCGTAATCGTTTGGTATTAATTGTGCGTCTTAACAAAATTTTAAGAAAACACTTCACTAGCCTGTGTCTTGTCAGATACACAAGACTAACCCAACAATAGCAAGCACTGGTAACAAGTTGCATTCGTGCTAATCTTGGTTGAAGAGAGTGAATATGTATTAGCATTGGGGTGTGTATTTACTGTGTTGTTGTTCACCTTCAGTAATACATTCTGTTCATTTTTTTTCTTTCAGGGAAACGAAAGTTCTCTTCCCATGGAGATGTGCTCCAATTGTAAGTATTTAAATGCACATTTTAAGTTTGCAAGGCAGCAATGTGCTTCAAGTGCATAATTAGTGATTGTATTACAGCTATGTTAATGCCAACACTGTTCGGTTAGCAATCGGCCCTAGCCTATAGCATTAAGCATATGACGCGCAATGTACTACAGAAAATTTTTTAGCTAAAATGAAATAAAAAACAAACTCTTAAAGACGGCAATCTTATTGTATATCCAACTTATTTTGTACAGCCTGTAGGTCTTTATTAAGACTGCGCCACGTTACCAAGATTAATTGGGTGTAAAGCATTTACTCTTGTATTGTTGGGTGAGTCTTATTTTGTCCCACTGCAAGTAGACTTGGCCAGCAGTATTTACGTACAGGCTTTTTCACATTTTTGGATTTCTCAGGCCCTCACGAGGCAGATTTTGCAAGCTTTCTAGAGGATGAACGAGCGTACACTTTGTTTTACCCTGTAATGGTAGGTTACCAAAAAACCACTGACCAAAGGGAAAAATTAATTTCTGGACCTCAAAAATGACACTTTCAGCAATCAAAATTTCTAAATCATCTCGGCTTCTGCTCCTCCCCCCTCAAAAAAAAATCGGTGTTATTTTTACACAATAAAAAAATAAGATACAAGTTTTAGTACCATTTCTTGCCACTAGATGACGTTAAGTTACTATACCTTGAAAATATACATTACCCGATTTTTAGCATTCTCCTACTACCAATGCTGTTTTATCTAGAGATTGAAGACTTTGGGCACCGCCGCCAGCTTCGCTACCTACTGTGTATTGGTTCTGCGCGGCCTCCTCGTATAAGCCGAGACGGTGGTCATATCTTTTCTTCCCTAGACCCCGACACCGTCGGACCTGCTGTTTGTTCTTCGTTTGCGGTCACCGTGCCTCGAGCCGAGGGTACACTACGGGAACCGGTGGACCGGTTCCCTCCCTCGATCTCGCTTCCTTAATTGACCCACGGTTACCTGTACTCTTCTTTTTCGGCAGCTTGTTCCCTGTCCCCTTGGACCCGAGATTCTGCGGTCTAGGTTCCCTGTGCGGACCGTTCACCGCTACGGTTCGTCATGGACTCTGGTCCTTTGGACCGGTAGTAACACCCCTCCTTCACACGGTTCCACTTCAGTGTGGACAGCCGCTACGAATCGGCCTTTACGGTCTCCAACAGGGCTCGCTCACCGCCAAGAACCGGTATAGAAAGCCGCTTGAAGCTCCAAGTCTAAGTTCGACGGACTGCTGCATGACGAGTGCTTCGCCATTCCGGCAGTGCCCTGGACCTTTCTTCTCGGACCACGCCATCCACGCAGCAGACGAATTGGTTCTACTGCCGGGCTCCTACATCCCCTCCTTTGCACATGCGCCAGCGGAGACCTTTGTATATAAACACTCAAGCCAGAGCGTTACTCATCTTTATTCCTAGGGTACACCACGTCGTGTGTTGCTTTTCGGACTTTCCTGTCCAATTCATGTGTTCGTTCACAACAGGTATTCTCCTTGGTCACTGGATGCAACCTTCGAGCCTTTGGCCCTTGCTCTTAGCATGGGTTCCCCTTCAGGGCGAGTCAGTCCACACCTCGGTCCGCACCTCGGTCCACTCTCGGTCTCACTTCGGCCCCTACGGTTACCTTGGACCACCTCTCCACGTTTCTGTCATCTAGCCGTGCATCTGCGTTCAGGTGCTCTTAGCCGTGCACTACAGCACAGTGAACTGGGTCTCCGTAACCGGGCGACCGAGCATCGCCTACTTGCATGTTGATGACGGTACACCATTCTCTGAAAAGGACCGTCCCTGGGATTTCTACCTGCTTCCTTCGACACTTAAGTTTTTCGTTTCTGTCACCGTTGTTCCCTCATTGTTGTCTCTGCATTCAAGTGTTTGCCGCTTAAGTACTACAACTTGCGGAACTAGGCGACCAGGTGCCGGCAACCAACCGCCCTGCTTCTAACGGCTTGCTGCTCACCTATCCTTTTTCACTTCCAGCTCTCTTAATCAGCTTGGCAAGGATTTGCCAGACTTCAGCACGCCTTCCCTCGCCAGCAGTCGGGCCCAGTATTTTCTCCTCTTCCTCCAGTCACATTCGGACCACCTCCTGCCAGCACGTGTCCCTCTTCCCTCGGTTCCCTCCAGCCTCTATCCACGGTTCTCCAAGCTTATTGGCCTACCAGTCACATCCTGGGGCCCACAAGTCAACACTGCGTGTTCCATTTACCTCCAACCGATCAACATCTACAGACAGATGAACCAGTGGACTCGTTTCCCCATTTCAAGTTGTCTGCAGCTACAACTCCGAAATTCGTCAGTTATTGTATTCCTTTCCTTCCGCAAACAAGTGGAAGGGGGTGGGTGGGGGGCGGGGGGGGGACCGACTAGCAATCACGGTCCGTAAGGCCCCAAATTGTCAGTACCTCACCTTACGGTCCCCTCAGCCGTCGCTTCTCCCAGGGGTCTGTCAGCATCGATCACAAGGACCGCTGCTACGGCAAAACACTTTTCTTTATGCTGAGAAAAGTGCAATACCTGTCAATTTTTGCATTATTGTCTCAATGATGCTGCCTTGCTTTGAGATTTCAAAGATCGCCGGCCGCCTCCATACCCAACCGCGCGTGCGTGGTTCTCCCTATATAAGAGAGGCGACAGTAAGGATCGTCATCTCTTTGTCTCAAGCCGCTCTGGGAGCTGCCTGTCTCCCTGCCTTTCGGCCATGGAATGAAGTCATCGTGGCTCCCTCCCGTTGCCTCCCGGGAACACGAATCATCTCCACCTTTTCGTCCTCTTTGCCATCGAGCCATGCTCCGGTCGCATCATTTCGGACAACCCCCCTTACTTATGCTCCTCTTTCACTAGTGTTCCTGTCTTACGCACCGCCTGTCGGCCGTGACGACCGCTAAGCACCGGCTCTTAGCCGGAATGCCCATGTCGCCCCTCCCAACGACAACCACGACGCCACCCAAGGTTTTCCGGCCCACACTGTCTGCGTATCCAAGCTCACCCGAGCTGCTTCGCATCCTTACAGCCATCTCCCTCCTTTCGGCCTCGATTTGGACTAATCGGCTGTTTTCATCTCGTCGGCGATGTCGTCCTATAGTCTCCGTCTCTGACCCAGAAGGCTCATGTCACCTTTCCGACACAGACTTCATCATCCGTGGACCACCAACCCGATTCGCCAAGGGAATAGTTTCAGACACTCTGTATCCTTTCGGCCACGTCCCATCCTTTCATCATGATTAGGCCTACTTCCTGCTTCCGACTCATGACTGTGACGACCGCTGGGTGCCGGCTTGGCCGGTACGCCCATGTCGCCCTTTCGTCACCATCGAACACGATCCAGTGGCCACTGAGACCCTGAGGTCCTTGTGGTCGGAATCACCTAAGCTCTTCACACCCTTTCGACCATGACAGCCATGCAGACGTGACCCGATCTTTCACTCAGTCTACTGGGACATCAACAAGTAACTGCCCGAGTTTGACGAGTGACGTCACACCATTCAACGCCTTCTTTCCACGACCGGAAATCCAGCTGCTTGCCGCAAATTCTTTCACCCTTTCGGCCACTCCTAAGAAACGTAAGGCTTCATTCCCTTACGGCCTTCTCCCATCCTTACGACCACCAAACAAATATAAGTCCTCAGCTCCTTGCGCTGTCCGCCATTTTTCCGAATTCGGATGCCGCTGTCCCCGTTTGTAACAACCGGCTTAGACCGGGGTGCCTATGGTGTCAACGACGATAACGACTCATTGCTTCAAGACGGCCTTCCCCCGTTCTTTCGACCTCAGAAGGTGATTTCCGCCACCAAGCCCTCCATCTTACCACCATTGCGGCCATCCGACTCATCAGCCATTCAAGACTTCCCGCTTTTAGTTCAAGCTTTCTCCCGTTCCTTCGGCCTTTCTGAAATTCCCGTCCTTTGCTCCTTGAATAAAATCAAACACCACAGCCGCTCGCTTCTTCAGCCACTCAAGCCGCCACAACATCGTTAAGCTAGAACTGCCATCCCTTCGGTCTCTCCACGACTTCTCCCTCTCACGACGGCTCCAACCCGATCATTTCCCCATCCTTTCGGCCAGCCTCACACACTGACAACAGCGCCACTGCGCCTCGCGTCACAACTACACAGCCTCGTTTTGGAACAACCAGCTTTCGTTTCTGCTTCCACCGCGTCGAAATTCCCGCTTTTGGCCGTTCATGTGTTAGCTTTGTTGCCCTTCAACGGAACTACCTAGTGCCCTTTCCACCCAGTCGAACTTTGTGTTCTTCGAGCCATTCATCACTCCACAATGGTAAAAGTGCGTCGCGCAAAGACCTTTGATGCCGAAGAGGACCATTACTTTGGTCGCATCCCGGGTCTTGCAATTGCCTCGGTAACAAACGCCCGGGCAGATTGGATCCTCATAAAGACGTCTGCCAGTTCCATAGACTTTGCTAGTACTACAACGCCCCTTGGCACATCTGCGTCACTATTCCCCTCGCTGACTGGAAAATCATAGCTGCCACGCATCATGCTTCCTCCATGCGCAAATGACAACGTTTGGAATGTGCCGACTCCTCTTGAAACAAGGGATACTCAACAAACCAACCGTAGACACTGAATCGTCAAAGTCTCCGGGGAAAAAAAATCACCCCCCCCCCCCTCCCTCCTGCAAAGAAAAGCAAACACTCGACAAACATGTCACCTCTTCTAAAATCAGTTTTAAAAAAATCAACGACCACCCCTCAATCTTCCTCCAGGACCCCAAAGTCGGCTTCATTCTCCGCTACCAGTGCGACACCTGCCACCCCAGGTGCAACATCACAACCTAATTCCACCATTTCAACCCCACTTTCTCAAGCTTCTTAGCTGTACTCACCAGTAGACCACTCCTCGGCTTCACCAGCCACCTCTGAACTGCAAGAAGTGCCATCTTCACTTTAACTTCATCCCGATCATCAGGAAGCTCAAGCTTCTCCCCTTCGAGCTAACGAAACCTCATCCCTACCGGATCAAATCATTCTTCAGGACGACAGCCCATTTTCACCCATCGGAGGTTAACAACCAGAAGATCCTTTCTTTCCTCCCTTCTCTGAAGAATTCGTAGCCGCTACTCCCCGTTCGCCTCCAAGACACTAAGATCGTGGAGTCTTTCCGGACAGGGACACACTCCCGAACGAGGGTACAGACCCCTCGGAAACTCTCGTGGACTCCACCCAAGGCTTCCCTGACTCCCAGATCCGACTGGAAGTTTTCCCAAACACCGAACCTTCTCTTCAGTGATGCTCTCCAGTCCCCTGGTGATCTCCCTCCACATTCACCAGAGAACAATCTCTTCGGCCTAAACAGTGAACACAGGCTAGAAATCGACTACGTCTCACCGTTCTACTGTTTAAAACATAAATTTGTGTTTGAACAAGCGAGGAAAAACACAGTTCTCTGAAAACTTTGAAAAAATCAAACCCATTCTGGACTCGTTTCACTCCCAACTCACCGCACAGGACAATCTCATCTCATCACTACAATCGTATAATGCCAAACTCCAGGCTTCAAATCTCCAACTCCTGAAAAAATCAGCAAGCACTGTCCACGAAAACCACGCACGATCCTCCTCATCAAGGTCTCAATGATCCCATTTCTCTAGCTCCGTGGTCACCAACTTTAATTACATTCTCTCAGCCAACAAGACCATCTTATAAAGCCCCCTGCCGCTTTCTCCACCTCCTATCCATCAGACCATCGGACCCAAGAGTTCGACTTAAACTCTCCCCTCAAGGCCTGGAATGGTTTCATCCTAATCTGAAATTCCACTCGACCAACATTCACCTCCTGATCATTTCGACCTCACCCTGCACAACCAGATTTCCGTGACATGCGAAAACTTGACTGCAGCATCTCTAGGCGACAGTCCATGCCTTTTCACTCTGGCAGTTCGACAACGTCACATCTTTTCCGCCTCTTCATCCCAACCTCACTCAGATCTCCAACCACCAGACCTCTGACCTTCCCTGTGACCTTTGTCGCCACAAAGCCAAAGGTTACCATTACGGCATTCGAATCAATCCCACCGTCAACTAACCACCCATACCTTGCCGGTCTACATCTCAGGGTATATATATATATATTGTACATATCCTTTATGTATATATAAAGAATTTTTCTGCGAACTTGAGCCTATCCAAGCGCCCCAAACCTGACCTACCCTCACTTTGGGACCCTCGGAAAACTCTCTTCTTCAACGATCTGACCGGCAATCCCAACATCTTCCCTGAACCCGATCCTTTAAAAAAAAAAAAAACTTACTTACCTACCCTTCCCTTTGACATTTTCGGTTGACCACCAGACCAACTTCGTCCTCTCATTCAAAATTGTTAACCTTTCCAGTTTCCACCCTCTCCGGTGCTATGCCCCCCCCTCTTATCCTGGGTTGACCACCCTCAAGCCTCACAATTTTATATTTAATGTACCACATTTCATCCACACAAAAAAAAAAAACTAAACTAAATGGGAAAGGCCGCGGGGGGGGGCCCCGGCCGGGCTTCTGAAAGATGGGGAACGTTTCCTGGACTATTTTAACAACTCCTCACCTAATCCGTGTGAAGCTGTATTATTCATCACCTTCGAAGCCTTCTTCCACCCACAAAGCTCGAAACTCTAGTCGTTCATTCAATCAAGCCTGAGGTCCATCAGTTCACTGCCTGCCTGGAGACCCCAAAGCTCACCAAGGTATCTATCCTCTTTTCTTACCTTTAATGTTTGTGGTCATCATTGAATCCCTGTGCCACGTCTCAGGTCACATTCCTGGAATGACTGCCCAACTTGCCGCCTCCCACAGTACCCCGGAGAATCGCTAAAAAGGTGCCCGCCACCAAATTTGACTAGGTCGGCCTGTCAATGCAAAAATTGACAGGTATTGCACTTTTCTCAGCATAAAGAAAGAACATTTTGCCGGCCCCCAGCCATGCTGGCTAAAAATGTTTTTTTTTGCTAAAAAAGTGCAATACCGAAGGGCCCTCCCTGCCTCCCCTCTTCAGTCATCTTTTGACAATCTTGAGACTAAGAGTTGATGATCCTTACTGTCGCCTCTCTTATATAGGGAGAACCGCGCATGCGTGGTTGGGTACGGAGGCATCCGGTGATCTTTGAAATCTCAAGGCAAGAGCAGCATCATTGAGACAATAATGCAAAAATTGACAGGTATTCAGAAAAAAACCCATTTTTAGCCGGCCTGGCTGGGGGGCGGCAAAATGTTCTTGTTTTCGCCAACAACCGTGACCGTCTGTCGTTTATTGAAAGAACCTAGTCAATTCTTGGACCCACCACTCGGTCCACACACCAACGTTACTTCAGCTTTGGTCTTCAGTCCCTTTGACCCTCACATCTGTGGTCCCCCTGGCCCTTCGGTCTGCTAGGAACACCCTTACGAACTGCGGTCACACAGTATGACTTTCTTTTTTTGGCCAACAGCATCTCCTGTCTCCTGTCACTTGTCTTCTGTTGTCAAGAACCTGACTGTCGTGCTGGTTTTCCCTTTGCGGTTCCACTCTACACCATACTCATCGGTCAACGGTTTCCGTGGGCCTCCTTCTACGGTCTCCCGAGCCGTTCGGTCTACTCGGAACAACCAAGAGGACCACCACATCAACTGACACTTTCGCGTTCACCGGTAGCTGCTGCTTCTTCCAAGACCCTAGCTACTTTCTTTTGGATTTTGCCCGAAATCAGCGAATCAAATATTCACTTTAGCCCGGTCCGTGGCCCCTTCGATCGTCAGTCCTCGGTCCATTTGGGCCCTTAGGCCTGTTAACGACACTAACAGAATAATAGTACCACATCACACTTAACGCTGCAAGGGTGTTGCGTCCTTTTCTACGGGAGCACAATCCCTCTTCCTTCGGGCATTGCCGGCTTTCGACCTTCTTTGTTTGAATGGAGGGACCGTTACAACCTTTCTGTTGCCAAGACCCCCGATACCTCCAGCGTCACATGCAGTAATGGGTCAGTTTCCCCATCTGTGCCGTTGCAAGCTCCACCAGACATGACTTTTTCACCCCTATCTCATACCGCAGCACTATCGTTACCTTTTTACTACCTCAACCTTCGATTGTTCCAGGGTCCCACCTGCCAGTCCTTGCTCTCACTGCTTTTCGACAACCGCTCTTCATCCACGAGGCTTTCCCTTTGCTTAATGGACGACCTTAACTACTATCTACGAGTACCTGGGTTCCTCATTTTTTCCTTCAGGACTACTGTAACCGTTACGCGTGGAAACATGTGCGTACATATGACTAACCCTGTCCTGCAGCCGTCTCCAGCCATGCATTGTTTGTCCACTCCTTTCCTTCATTCCGGCAATTTCGATTACGATCATCTCGACCGGGTGGTCACACTAAGCTCCAACTAATTAAAAGTTTTTACAGTTCACCCGGCACATGCACGGCGGTTGTTGCGACTGGCAACTCCTCAAAACACCAAATATGCCTGATCGTCCAGAAGTCCTGTGCCCTGACACCTTGTTCCCGGTCCCCTGTCCTTCAACACAGGGTTCACCTGCAGAACAAGGGTACCTTGTCTGTCACTTCGATCAGAATCCGCTGCTACTTTACTGGTCGCCTCTCTCGGACTACTGTCTTCGACACATGGTCAGATCCCTGGCTGTGGCAACCGTCCTCGCTGACCATCTTGGTTCCTGGATTCCTTGCTTTTTGCTAGTCAACTACCATCATTTTCCTGTCTCGCACAGAATTTTTCAGGACCAACGTTCTACCAAACTTCTTCTGTCTCACTACAGCTGTTCATCGTGCCACTGTATGGGCAGTACTGGGTCCGAGATCTTCCCGGAACTGCGCACCGGCCGTCCACACCTGCTTGACGCACATGACAAGAGCTCCTCCTTCACGGTCCTCGAGCGCATCCACGCGACCTCGCCTCTACCAGTTCCAGTGCCCGTCGTCAATCCATCCTTCCAAACGACCTCTGACGCACTCTTCCGGTACCAGGACCGTCTATACAGTGCGAGTCTCCCGCAAGATCCCCCCGCCTTGTCGGTTCCTACTGCTGCGGTCCCTGTTCCAGTCACTCCTTCCCTATCTCGATGACTCTCGGAATTATCATCTGTTTGGGCCTACCGCAGCTGCTGGAAAGGAGCATCCACAACCACAAGACCCATCTTTGTCTCTATGCCTCAACGGCTCTTCCTGGATTAGGACCGGTTACTCACGCTTGCGGTGCTAATATCTGCACCTTATGAGCCCATGTCCTCCTGTGCGTTTCACCGCCTTATTCGGACATACGTTCTTTCCTTTCACCCTTACTAGGTGCCTCCGTCGCAGTGCACTTCAGGCTCTTTCGGCTACTTCCGCTGACTGCCTTTTCAAGACGACCCCTCAAGAATCGCTCTTGCTCCACAGTCCTCTTTTGGGCAAATACCTCAGAAACCTTTCAAGCGTTTCCACCTGTTAGTCTTTTTTGGTACTCTGTGTGTCTTGGGAGGTAACCGAAAGGATTGTCGCTGTCTAATTCAATCCCTTAAGTTCTCCTTCAAACCATCCAAACCTATTCCAACGTAATCAATCGTATCTTCTCCCTTTATTACAAGAGGAAACCTCGACCCGGATGGTCGCTGCCTGGATGAAGACAGTCATCCTTCTGGCCTATTCCACCGTCAATATCAGCTGTGCAGAAGACTTTCGTGTTCAACTCATGAGCTTCATACCTTCTCTATCCCTGGATTGTTCACAACGACATCACCGTCACGGACATCATAAATTCAGCTTCATGGAGGAATTTGACGGTGTTCTCCTTTCACTACTCACAAGATATGACAACGCACGCCGATGCTTTGTACCGTTTCAGTCCTTTCGTGGCCACCTGACGGGTACTATTCATCCTCTTAAGCGCACGTACTATTCATCCTCTTGCCTTCCTCCGGTATCCTGTTTCTCAATCGTGGCAAAGTAGCTACACTTTAGGGAGGCGCTACCCTGGGCCCCATGCTGAGAAGGGGCCATATCCCCCAAACACAATCCTAGGACCCTACAAACAGTAAATTCAGCATAGGAAAAAACATGGAAATAAAGTTTAGCCAATGCCTAAATGTTTTCAGTTGACGCTGTTTTTAATGAATACATTCATGCAAACTTATCTTCTGAGCCGATTGACTTTCCGTCCTGTTTATAATGAGCCGCCTGTTTTGTTGTGGTGCCTGGGGATGGGGGTTAAATATATGTTGAGCTTATGTATTTACGGGAGTTGAAAAGGCCTACGTATATCATTAATAACGGTCAATGTGCGTGCGTATTCCTCTGCAATTCTTAACCTGCAAAGATGAGTAGCACCAAATGAAAGATAATTAAACTACGCTTCGGATAGGCCTATTTTCATTAATGAAGATGTCAAAGTTCGACCAGGCAAACTAATCAGATGAATAGTCGGTGAACAGAATGATACGGCTAGTTATTGTAATAAACAAAGAGTAAATTACCTTACTTGCCTTTAAGTGTGCTAACTGAAATAAATGGATAAAAAAATAGAAATCCTATAATTTGCTGAAAAATAACCTAAATAAACCTTACAAATTTGGTGTCAAAACACACCCTTCCACAACAAATTCACACCAATTGTCCAGCAAATTTTCGAAAGTTATGCAGTAATCTTCATGCTTTTAACGAATTAGTTAGGGCCCTACTCGCATCAGTGTTCTAAATATCGTCTGTACAGATTTGGTCCTAGTGCGACTTTAAGTGCAGATAATACCGTGATCAGTGATGTGAGTAGGGCCCTAAACTACATCTTTAAAAGCCAATAAAGATTGCTGCATAGCTTTCAAAAATTTGCTAGACATTTGGTGTGTGTGTTTTGACTCTGAATTTGTAAATTTTCGTATTGTGCTTCACAGTACGAGTGTCAGCGACAGAGGCCTGCAAACAGTGACAATCTTGCACTATGTTGAAGATAAGGCTGCGTTGATACCGAAACTGGATCTGATCACTTGCCGATATTTGAGGAATCGGTATCGCAACTTTCACTGAAATCTCGATAACTGGAACTGTTCAGGATTGCGATATGGGGTTTGCAACGTTTTGCTCAGGAAATTACTGAGTATCTTCCTAGCTATGTTTTCACTGCTCGTTACTATTTAAAAACTTTATTTTAATATGTATTGGTCACTTTAGAAGACAACACTGTTAATGACAAATTGGATAAAGTTTTGGATATCTTTTTTGGTATTGGCAAAATTGTTTAAACCGAATCGTTATCAGATCGGTTAAGTTGGTATCGGTGCAGCCTTAGTAGGATCTGTTACTCAGTCCTTGAAATGAAGATTTTTTTGAAATTTTCGAAGCTGCTGCTATCCTTCTTCCTCAGCAAGTAGCGTCACTAGTGATCACGGTGTTGTCCTTTTGCTGGACGGTTGGACCTGGGAAGCATATCTGCACCACAACTGTATAATCTCTGGTGCAGGTTTACGGAAGTACCCCGGTGGCGTGCAATATAGACTGCTTCGATGGTTGGTTGGGTTCACTTGT
>JAHWFP010028486.1:2798-18329 GCA_023313725.1 Lithobius niger
CAACAAACAATAAAAGTCCATAATTAGATTTCAAGTAAAAAGAAAAAAAAAACATTTATTTGGCCATCAAGTAAAATAGCTAAAATAAAGGCTTTTACGGTATTTGGATTCCAAATAAAAACGCAAAAGGAAAAAAACGCATGTAACAACCCTGAATGTTTGGGGAAGCCACTTGTACGGCGGCAGTACAACGTAGTTTCTGCATATTTTACAGTGCTGACAACCCACACGTCACTACGGCGGCATTCACGCCGTCACCTGGCATAAATGTTTGGGGAGGTATGGGGGGGGGGGGTCATTGGACCATTCTTCCTTGATGAAACAATCAACGGTGCAGTGTACCGTCAGCTTCTAGAACAAAGGATTCTGTCGGTTGTACGGGAAAAGTGTCCTGCAGATATTATTTTCCATCAAGATGGTGCATCACCGCACTATGCAACACAGGTGCGAGACCTTCTTGATGACCAATTTCCCAACAGCTGGTGGTAGGGAGGTGAGAGGGAATGGCCCGCGCGTTCGTGCGATCTGATACCTATGGACTTTAGTGTGTGGGGAATACTACGGGATTTGGTGTACATTCAACCAGCCCAGGATATTGCAACACTGCAGGTTCTCATTACTGCTGCATTTGAGACATTTGCTCCTGACTTATGCAGGAGAATATCCTTAGGTGTGGAAAGCAGTATGTGGTGAGTGTATCGTTGCTGGAGGAGGGGAGTTCGAACGAGTCGCGGACAATTCGTCACCGGACAATTCGCCCCAAAAAGTTCGTCCCCGGACATTTCGTCCCAAAGTTCGTCCCCGGCCAATTCGTCCCCCATTTTTTTTTCCATAATTTTCTTGACCAAGCAGAAGTTACAAACCACGAACCATAAATAATAAAAAAAAAGTCCTTAAATTTTTCTGAAGGCTGCTTAACCTAAAAGCCGACCAACGACCGGCAAATATCAAACTTCAAAGTTCGCGTTTAGAATTGGTGGTGCCCTCCAGATGCAATCTGTGAACTAAAATTGTTGCCCATAACGTGTCAATATAAATAGGTTCTACCAGGAGCGACATAAAAGAGGTGCCACGGAGGGCTCGATGAAGTGTCCATGATAACATTACCGTATGTTCCATCTCTCCCCCATGTGGCCAGTTATTGATCGACTGATCGTAGCTGTAGTTTCTGGGATATCTCACGTTCCTAATACGCTGCATAGGTTTTAACCCAATAGGCGCCAAAAGTACCACTCGTGCTACTATTCCGTCAGGCATGCGTGCAACAAAGTGCTCGTTACAGCGTTCTACAAGCGTAACGCGGTGAAGCAGACGGCTACTTCAAGCCGAGGCCGACTGGGGTGAAATCACGTTTTTTGCCTCCTGACTCCACTACAGTTTATGCTTGTTCCAGAAAGCTGAAACCTTTTAATCCCACGTCCTTCGAACGTTTATGCATTTATTAACTCCTGGTTCTACTGACCTAAACTCACCCAAAGAATCTATCCACTCATGCTGTTACACGAGAACTGCTTAAAACAACAGAAAAAAACAAATTGCACGCCCGAATGAATACCTAATAACATGTGGGCCGTAATTAAAAGGACATACCGTCTCACTATATTCGAGCATCCTGCACGAAATAACGTTTGGAACATTTACACAGGAAACTATTTCTCACTAGGGAAAACGAAAATGAATGCCTTTGCAACATTTAGATGCGTCTGAAGTAATGTTGCAAAGCCGAGCCACACAGAAAATCCAACTGGAAAGAATGTACCTTTAACTTCTACGAAAATAAAAGTATAAGAGGCACATATCTAAACTATTATAAAAAAAGAGGACGAATTATCCGGGGATAAAATTCAGGACGAATTGTCCAGGGTCGAAATGTCCGGGGGTGAACTTTTTGGGACGAATTTTCCGGGGATGAAATGTCCGGGGACGAATTGTCCTGTTACCAGTTCGAACACCTTCGTTCGTGATTTAATCACCTGGAACATCTTTCTTTGTCTCTAAACCTTAATGATGGATTTAATTTACATTATAACTTCTTTGAAACAAAATGTCAAACGTCAGCCTTCTAGAGGTTAGCTTATCTGGTCCGGCAATGGGACGAGAAACCGTGGCAAAGTCCCCCCCCCCCCCCAGGGTTCCACATGCTCGTTTTATTTTGCTTTATTATTATTTGAAATCTAGGAATTCCTCACAAAACTGAATGTGTCGATCGGAATCATCTTCGTGTTTAAGACGTGAATACTTTCCTTTTGCGAATTGTTATTCAAAATCTAAATACTGTAAATGCATTTCTTTTAGCTATTTTATTTGAAGGCCAAATAAGTGCTTTCTTGTCTCTTTCTATTTGAAATTAATTAAAAAGTAAATGCACATTTCTTTTCTTTTTACTTGAAATCTAATTATGGGCTTTTATTGTTTTTTTTTTGTTCCCCCCCCCCCCCCCCCCCCCCCCCCACTAACCAGGGGTTGCCACATGCGTTTTTTCCTTTTGCGTTTTTATTTGGAATCCAGCCTTTATTTTTGCTATTTTGCTTGATGGTCAAATAAATTTTTTCCCATTCTTACTCGAAATCTAATTAAGGGCTTTTATTGTTTTTTTTTTGTCCCCCCCCCCCCAACCCGGGGTGCCCAATGCTTTTGTTACCTTTTGCGTTCTTATTTGAAAAGCAAATAAACTCTTTCTTTCCTGAGGCCAGGAGTAACTTTCTTGATTTCTTTACTGAGGTCAGGGATAAGGGTTATAGTGACGGGGAATGGTTGCTGGACTAACTGAGAAAAAGTTTTCATTAATTTCACCTTTAGATTTGCACACAGTAATCGTCGTCATTCATTACAGCTTAAAAGTCCAAAATGTACAATTAAGTCAACCCTCAATCGTCAATGGCCAGCTGGCCTGTTTATATAATTCTAAACTGAACTCGGCTTAATTTAATTTGGAAAAAAAATATCTAAAAAAAAAACATGATTTAGTCACAATAAAATTTTTACGAAACCTACCATCCTAAAATATGAATAAAAAAAAACGCCAAAATTTGCTTGACAATTTGTTGCTTTAGTGTTCACTGGAGGCTAGAAACAGGCACTAAAATAGCGTAAAATGCTTCAGCTTCCGGGGCTCCCCGGACCATGATGGGGGAGCTTACAGCGCTCCCCCAGACCCCCTAGCTGAGCTTGGCGGACCCCTCAAAAGTACTTTACTAGCAGCACTAATGGCATTCTTTAAACCAGTTGGCAAAATCATAAGATAAGTTGGAAAAATGAGTCATTCCCCCCCCAACCAAGTACCCTTCGCTACGGCCCTGCGGAAGCGAAGAAGAAAGCTAGTTTAAGTGAAGTTAGTTTTCGCCATTTACATTCAGAAGTCGTCGGAGTAATTGTTTCATAAACCATGGTCTGGCGTTAAATTGTGTTAAACAGAGTTTCAGTGAAAGAAAGGACTGTTTATCGGAGACAAACAAAAAATTGTGTCAGTGTATTAACTTGTGGTTTAATGATGTCAAGGCTAATTCCCACCACACTTTCCTATTTTGATTTCGGAATCAGAAACAAACGTAAAGTTAAAAATTTTACTTGTGCAAAAAAACAACAACTCGATTCGCACCACCGAAAGCAAGCCTTAGTGGCGATCCAATCACATAACGCGATGAAAAATCCAAGGCTGTCACGAGAGAGCCAATCACATCGGGTCTTGGTAATGTGCTTTGAGTATGCTAAAGAAAACATGGCGGAATCACGTGAGCCTCCTACATTCAGCAACTTTTTTGTGTAAAGGATGGAAAACCAAATGGGCTCGAGAAGGCCTCGATCTTAGGGACAAAAAGTCCTATGAGTCAGGTGCGTAATTCAGATCCTGGAGTGCTTTTGGTCGGGTACAAGGGAGTTTTGAACCACTAAAACCAATCGCGTGCGTTCCCTATTGACAATATCAGTACCTAACTGTCAACGAAATCTCTTTATGGGATTTGTTCACCGTAATTATATTTTGTAATTTAATCGGGTACTCTTTCGGTTATCCAGAGCCAGCCTCCCCACTAAAACTCCCGACATTACCGTGGAATATAAGTTTTTGGAATTGCCTTAGCCTGTTCTGCTTTCTTCAGTGCTCCGTAGCCGCAAATGGCAATCCTTCAGAATGGTGACAACTTCTTGATAACCTAGTGGATTTAGGCTTTGACGAAAAATAGCAAAACTGTGGGAGAGCTAAAGCAAAATTAGATTGAACAAATTCTTCTAAGGGAAACTGGGGAACTTTGGGGGTTAAATTAGGGTAAAGAGGCTTGTTTAGGTTGGGGGGGGGGGGTAAAAGCCTGACCAAAATTGGGCCTACTAGAGGCCTAACAGCCAAAAATCCCCATAACTAGGAGACCCAGCAGGGGTCGAAGAGGACCAGCCAGTTGGCTGGCCCAAGGCTTTCTGATTTTACCATGCTGGCCCCTTTGCTTAAATACCTTTTGGTAACCCCTGACAACCGCGAAATAGCCAGGGTATTATGGGTAATAGAAAGTTCTGGAATGTTCTAGAGGCAGGAACCGGAAATATAATTACAAGGCATAGATAATGTCCATCTATGTAAGATTAGACACACAAGACTAAGATTGGCCTTTGGCCCCAGCAAACATGCAAGTAAACAAGATTTGCGACAGGCCTGGCGGTGGCGAAACTGTAGACGACATTTCTCATCGAGTTCAGAGGAACACAAGACAAAAAAAAAATTTCAAAATTCACATCAGACTTCATTCAGCTCCAGAACACGGGAATTGATATATTTTTTTTTTGCATTAGAGGAAAATAAATACGGGAACAAACAATGAAAGGAGGCGCGGCCGGGCCCAACTAAGCACGCATGAACACAAAGCAGGACAAATCGGAGAAGAATCAAATTTAGGATTGGCTAACCTACAGGTCAGAGACCTTTCCTTTGATTAACCTTGGGATTTACCTAGGGATTCGGTCGCGCACGAGTTTAAACAAAATCAATTCTTTCCGTCCTTTTTGCTCCTTTTCATCTGCTTCCCCAATGAAAAAAAAAAACCAAATTATTGACTCAATGAATACTTAACCGTATTGTGTGCGCGGCTTATCTTGAGTCCTGCGGATATTTTATGACCAGCTACTTAGTCCTGGAGGGACCGGCTTTAATCGATGGCCGCCATTGTTTTTGTTAACAATTTTGGATATCAACAAGGCACTCTGCCACCAAAAACATGCAATCGATTATTTGTGGTCTTGTGGGGGCGACCTCAAGATACGCCGCGGACGCTAAAAGACAATAGCAGAGAAAAAACAATTTAAGATTTGCATTCATTCATATATATTATAAATCTCTCGGATTAGTAATTCCTTTAAAGTTTCGACAATACTCCAACTTGAACAACGATTGTTAATGGAAGGGGGTGGGGGAAGGGGTGGAGGTTTAGATTCCCGGATTCAAATCACAGGTCCTCATTTTTGTGAGGCCCCCAGTAAGGGTGGGTTGGGAATCACACACAATTCATTAATAGTAAAGGTGAAATTAATTGCGCTGTTAGACCGACTGAGAAACCACCTCACATACTTTTAAAGCCCGCATCTGTTACGAAATAACATCTTTCCAGCGTTTCAGGTTGCCATTTCGAGGCCGAGGCGTCAAAATTAATAACAAAAACTTTCATGTAATTTTTTAACCCTGTTGGATGAGTATAATACTTGGATCAGCGTAATGTAATATTATGAAGATAAGTCTCCAATGCTGGGGTGGCGAGGTACTGACGAAAGTATTGTTCTGAACTAATGCCGCGCCCGCGCACTGAGCGACTTGGCCACGCGGCCGGGTCGCTGCCGCCAATGAGAATGCTTACCGTTTATGTAAAACCACGCACTAATCTTTTTTATTGGCTGCAGCAATCTGGCCGCGCGGCCGAGTCGCTCAGTGCGCGGGCGGGCTTAGAAAGCACCGTCTCGCCACGAGAGACAATGGGCACACTTCATCAACTCACTGAACAACTCACCGACTGATTATACAAAAACCGACCGCTTCCACGGTAAGTGACCTCGCGCTTAAAGGTGGATTGCCACCAAATCAAAGTCAGCAATATCTAGCGCTTCCTAATTCTCTCTATAGCGCTTGCTCAGGAATGACAATTTGGTACGTCTTCATGCACCTGGAATCAAGCTGTAAAGATTAAAGATATTACTGCCACTAGATGGCACCGCGGTCGATTCTTTATATTCTACCATAGCGCCATCTAGTGGCAGTAATATTGTTAATCTTTATAGCTTGCTTCCAGGTGCACAGCAACGTACCAAATATATACTCAGTAATTAAAGAAGCGTGTGGCTTGCTTGTTGTGTTAAAAGATATTTCTTTGTGCATTCCTTTGCTTGCAGTGAGCAAGCCGCTAGAGAGAACGTTACCAGGAATTCTTTGCTTGCTTTCATGACGAATTTTAGTTTCTTATTGCCGAAACGTCTTAACCTGTTAATTTTTACCTTACATTGTCCTCGGTGTGATGTTTCCCTGGAGGTTTCTTGGCTGCGTGTAACCGCCTGCTTGCATGCCCACACTACGCATGCGTGGCGCAGCCCTCCTCTATGAAAACGAGAGCGGATCGCTTTCGTCATTCATTTTCTCCAGAAGTTCCTAGCTGTCACCTCGCTTCTCGTTTCCCCACCTTTCGTCCGGAATTTGGGTTTTCGTCGCATCAAGATGGCCACCTCGCCCGAAGTCGTCGCTTCGATTGCTGCTCCCTCGCATGATTCGGCTCATGCTTTCGTCCGATGGCGCTGATGTCCTTTCGGCCCAACACCAAGTGGAGCCCCCACCCAAAGCTGCCCAACGGACCCCTCGTGGCGTCACCAGACCTTTCAGCACTCGAAAGATCTCCGCCCTGCCCAGCCTGCTCTGAAGTCACCATTGGATCTCTCGTCCGACTGGTCTTGTAGGGGCCAGTATAGCCCGCAGTGAAATCCACCACCTGGTTGAGTCTACTTTCTGAAAGCGCACGAAAGAAATCCCAGCCGCCTTCTGAACGTCATCTGCACACCGTGTCCACACTAAAGAATGGGTAGTCACGGAAGCCGAAAACGCACTTCTCAGCTTTCGTCCATAACAACCAAGAAACTCAAGCCGTTCGACCCGGCCGCCGCCCCATTGGTTTCCATCGGGAACGATGCACCTCCGACTCCAGCTTCTTCAAGAAGATGACGTCGATTCTCCGGGTTTGTTTTCGTTTGGTTGATTCCAACAACGAAGACGACGACCACACTCCACGAAGAGATCATGGCTCCTCCCCGTCGACCCCCGGGCTGCCCCCACCTTTCCGCAAGCTCGGCTTCGGATTGCTTTCCACTGTCGCCGAACCTTAAAGACCCGACAACCTGGACAATTGCTCTCAGCTTACCTTGAATGCCCGGTTGGTTTTCGTTTCGGTTGATTCTGACAATGAAGAAGACCACCACACTCAAGGAAGACATCGTGGCTCCTTCCCCATCGCCTCCCGGGGTTGACCCGCCTTTCCGACAGCTCAGCCTCGGATTGCTCTCCACGAGTTTCACCGGTCTACACCTCGGCTGCCGTTTTAGGCCAACTTTTGCCTCCCAGTTGGTTTTCGTTTGCGGTTGATTCCGATAACGATGGAGATCACAATATTCGATGAAGATAACACCAAGGAGCTTTCAGCCGCATTTTGCTCCTGCTGCCCAAAACATCGTGGTCCCCTCCCCGTTGTTTCCCGGGGTCGATCCACTTTCCCAAAGCAGTGCCTTTCGACTGCTCTTCTTCAAGCGAGAAACGAAAGGTAACCCCGCACCATCGGCACGTTAGAAAGATGTTCCATCCAAATTTGCTTCCGTCGCATCCAGTCTACTTTCGCCTAGAAGCCCTCTGATTGGTTAAGATGTCAGCCAATCACAAACCTGACGGCTGAAAGCTATCACAGTTGCCTTCGTTCGCGGAGCATGCCATCATCGCCACTGCCCTCCACCGGCCTTACCGACGCCGGCATCGTGCCGCCCTCCCAGCTTTCGTCTGGTCATATCTAGACTATTTTCGCCTTGAAGCCCTCCGATTGGTCAAGATGTTACCGATGACAAACCTAACGGACGAAATCTATCATAGTCACCTTTCGTCCGTGGAACATCCCAGCCTGCCGGTCGCTCGACGCTGACGTCGTGCCGCCCTCCCAGCTTTCGTCCGGTCATCTCGTCATGAGTGCCGCCAATCCGGCTTCCACCCAGCAGGATCAGGTTTTCGGACGAAAATGGTTGCTGCTACCCGCTTGACATACGTTTCGCCTTCAGCTGATTCTGACAAACGTAGGCATTTATATTACTGCCTTTCTTAAGTGAAGGTGACTACATCATGATTTTAAACAAGTCAAGAAACTAGACAGACGTCTTCATCTAGTGACACTAGCATGAATTAAAGCCATGGATGGACAAGCACAGACTATAAATCATCGAGCTTTCGTACGCCACATCGGTACCCCCGCCTGCCTCTCGCTCGTCCATCAGGAACATTCCAGCAATTGGGGGCATCTAAATGAAGCCATGGAAGAAGGGAGAGATCGAACCGCCAACACCTCCAGCCACCCGATTGGTCCAGGTTTCCACTTCCGGACGACACTCGACTTCCACATCCGGCTCCCAATCCGCACTTGTCTGGAGTTCCTGCATGACTTTCGGTCCAACCAGCCTCCCAATTACTGAAGCCGCTGCTCACCACCTGAGCAGGAGCTTCTTTCAGAAGCACATCAGGTTACACAGCATTCGTCCCGGACTATAGGAGTGAAGCTGCACCACTCCCCACCGGCTTGGGAAAACATCACATCCCCGGCAATTCAAGATGAGTTCGGCCAACTTTTACTCCAAGCCGCCATCATCATGCTCGCTTCCCTGTCTATAACTATTTCCGAATCTTGCCGAGAATCAGCTTCCTGTTCTATAAAAACCCCACGATTAACGAAGCTGACATAATTTCCCTAATAAGGGCATAAAACAAACAGTAACTTCTAAGTGAGATATACTGTATACATCTGTAGTTTGTTTGTCAGTGCCCAATGAGAAAAGCTTTGATCTGTATAATTACTGAAGGAGGATGTACGCTGTCGGTTTCGGTTTCGATGAGTCGGGGTCTTCCACTGTAATCCGACCATGGTCATCATTTAGTGAAAAGAAAACGAAAATTCTCATAATAATCCGAGCAAAGTACAAGTGCAGGTCTGCCATCTTTAGTCCAGCTCAGAAAACCGTCTTCTGCAGTCGATGATTACGATGCTTCAGTGGTGACGTCCCGCTAAGGTATCGCGAAATTCACCGCACGTTTAAAGGAATACTAAACCCTCCAACAATTAATTTTTTTTATCGATAGTTTAGATACTGGAATTAATGTTAACATTCATCCGACGTCAATAGGTGTGATTGTTTAAACCAGCTGATTTAAGTAGACGATACACAAGCTCTGGAGAAAATCCCGTTTGAGCGACGCGTCGTGACGTCAAGACTTTTAAGGCGCCTTCCAGCTGTCTGCGTGACCTGCGCGTACGCCAGAAACAAAACGACATCGCCGTGGATATCGTTTCCGGTTAGCTCGTTCGCCGCTAAAACATCAAGCTAAAATAAGTTTGTTCAGCTTACCGAATGCCGAAAAAGATACCACCCAGCTGCGGAAGTGGTTGGATGTTACTGGAAACAGTGGCGTTACAAGTTCAAACTGATAAAGCTGCAACGAATTGACAGCGTCAGCGTTGTTGGTAGCCATGTTTGTTTACACGCAGAGACTAGGTCGCGCACGCTGTACCATGCGCACGCTGTCGCGCACGCTCCCCACTTCCGTTAAATGTTTTGACGTCACGCTGCGGCACGAAACCTCCATAGTCGCGAGCTCTCGTTTGGTTGGGTGTCTTAAAAAACGCAGTTATTTAAATTTATTACGACGTACGTAAGAAGGCAAGCGATATTTTATAAGTTTTGAAGGGGTGTTTTGGTTATTAGCTAACATTAAAAATATTAGAAAAGTGAGGGTTTAGTATTCCTTTAAGAACTGCTTTGATAAGGTGGGGCTTCAGCGCTGAATTGTTCGACGAGTCTATGGTAGCGCCCATTGCTTTAGCACGTTCTATTAATGCTTGCACTATGCTGCTCCGATGTGCGTTTGTTTTCAACGTATTTCTCGGCTAGTATTGTGCATATACGACGATATTTTTGCATTTTACTAACCTTGTAGTCAAAGTTGTACGGCTTTTAATTGTGCAACTGAATACAAAAGCTTAACAACCACTAGTAACATTACGTTTTTAGTTTTTGATTATAACACTAATCTCACACACTTCCTTCAGTACTCTTATGCCAAGCTGATTGCTTATAGAGCAGTGACACGACGTATTATTATTGTATATAACTCTATGCTGGAGCCTTAATGGGTTAGCTGCAAGGGGCACTGTAGAGAGAAACGGAAGGGCGTCATACTCAAGTCGATGCTGTGAAGAGTGAGTTCTTGGACCTAAAACGTGCGATTTTTGTTGTTGGAGAAAACAACGTTATTTTAAGCCTAAGAAATCCGCTCTTCTGCTGTTTGTTTTCCCCTCCATTTTTATGTAGTGCACCTTGTAGTTATGCCCTCCAAAACCCATACTGGTGCCAATATGGTGCCAAATGTCACTGCTCTATTCGTTTTTACGTGTACGCATACTTGACGTATACGTTTTTACGTATAGGCTGTAGTCCACTGGTTAGTTTAAGCTTGGCCTTTTAAACTGTGTTTTAATAAACCAGGTCTTCCTCTATCCCAGGCTTAGTTAATGGTTCAAATGACTAATTAGCAACACAATTTAAGTTAGTTACAACCATTTCATTTTCATGATGGTTTGAATATTAATCAACATACCTGTTTTTATTTAATTAGTAGTGGTCAAAACGAGCATGTTGCACGCAGGCGAGCTACGCGTCCCTCCATGCCCTCTGGTGAGAAGGAAGTGAAACAAGCTCTCACTATGCACGTTTAGCATACTGTGCTTTGTAATCATAGTTTCTAATTTTATACATATATTTTTGTTGTATCTCATTTTCCCAAACACACACGAATAATTAAACCTTCCTCTTTCGCATGTTACTGATTTGGCTGAAAAGCAATATTTAGTTTATTAGTTATTTGAGTTTATTTAAACGTAATCACGCCACACACACGCGTATAAACCCCCTCGCTTGTTTACTCTGAAGATCACTTTGCTGCGCTCTCATACTGAACATCTGGACAAAATATCCCCGGGCATTTTATATGGTATGGGGAAGTGGTGCTCCAAATTGTAAACAAGGACATTACTGCGCGGTGTGTGTGTGGGTGGGGTTGTCGAAATACATTTTTTCTGAGGCCAATTTCTCAGAAATTGCGCATTTAAAATTTGTTTCATTTACTTTAGGAGGCTTTGATTGCAGAACTGAGAAAGCAAAGATAAAAAAATGCCTCCTAATCGGCGGATAAACGACCACAAAGACATCAAAAAGAAAAGCACATTTTTAATTTTCAGCATGCATTTGATTCCTTGTTCACAAAAAAACAACACTAAAATAAACAAGGAAAACTCCCCCCACGAAGTTTGCCAGCTTCACTCAGTGGGTTTTTTTCCTTGTTTATTTTTAGTGTTTATTAAAAATTTTCTGTTCTTTTTTGATGCCTTTGTGGCTGTTTATCCGGCTATCAGGAGGCATTTTTTTTATTATTTGTTTATCCTTGGTCGCAAATTAATTGATATCAGAAAACCACGCAAGTGTCACCATGTGAATGAAACTGATGAACACATGATTTGGACACTAACTAGTGCACTAACAGTGACGAACGACTTGCACCAAAAGTTTGCACATAATTTTCGTCATAATTTTATTTTTTTGTCGAAACTTTTTTTTTTATAAACGAAAAATGAGTTTGAACTTTGAGGAAAGGGGTTGCAACGCCTGGTGCTCAACTGCTCCAATGTGTTGACTGGTGCTCCAATCAAGAAGGCTGGTGCTCCACTTGGAGCAGCAGTTACTGTGTTAAAAACGTCCAATAGCTATATTCAGTTTTCTACAAAAATTTTTAGGCCATTAAAAAAAATGACATGTACAAATGTATTCCTACATAATGAACTACCATTCGAAGTAATGAATTGGTAGCGCAGTAGCGCCTTAGGCTTTCGTGCATCATAAATAGAACGTCACTTTCGAATCAGGTTGGGTGCAAATTGTCATCTTTGGCTCCTTGACTACGGTGCTCATCTTTTATTGATGAACGGCACTGACAATTTCCGAGTGAATAGGATCATTGACAGAGCGAGCGAAGCGAACGAGGTCCCGTTTCAGCTCCACGATTGGGCATTTTCATCTTTTAATGGACCCATCGGTCATGTCCATCATTCTGTTCCGTAGTTACGGCCAAACGCATAACGGATTAGAAAGAAATTTGGTGAGACTATAGAGAAGTGACATTTGCCGCCATATTGGCACCAGTATGGGTTTTGGAGGGCATAACTACAAGGTGCACTACATAAAAATGGAGGGAAAAACAACGGAAGAGCGGATTTCTTAGGCTTAAAATAACGTTGTTTTCTCCAACAACAAAAATCGCGCGTTTTATGTCTAAGAAATCACTCTTCACAGCATCGGCTTCAGTATGACGCCCTTCTGTTTCTCGCTGCAGTGCCCCTTGCTGCTAACCCGTTAAGGGTCCAGCATAGACTTATACACAATAATACTACGTCGTGTATTGTTTCAAATAAGGTTGACTGATCTATGGACTTGATTTATCTGCTGCTATAAATTCAAAATGGCAGGCCAAGATATCGTCCAAAAAAAGTAGTTTTCGGCTTATATTTTCCAAATCGTTCGTTAGGTTGAACTCAACATGGTTTAGAATATGCAGAATAGCGTGTTACCAAAAATGTTCCCATTCAGCTTGTGTGAAAGTTCAAATGGCGGCCCAATATGGCGTCCAAATAACGGTTTACAGTAGTTGCGGCCAAGCGTATGAAGCGATTTGGCTGAAACTTGGTAGGAATTTTCTTTGAAACTGAACGACTTACTTAATTTTACAACTATTGCTAAAAATCCAAAATGGGGACAAAAATGGCTTCCAGAAAGCCGTTTTTGGCTTAGTTATTTTAAATCATTTATCATATTTAACACACACTGTTTAGGAATATTATTCAGAACAACATACTTCTCAAAAATTAACGCTGCTATTCAGCTTTTCTGAAAATTCTAGAAAGGGGCTCAAAATGACGTCCCAAAAAATTTAAATGCATGGTTTTGTACCATATGATAAAAATTCAAAAGGGCAGCCAAACTGGCGCCCAAAATAGTTTGCAGCAGTTATAGCCAAAGGAGCGAACAACAAGGTCTACTGTCCGCAGTTCTGCTAGTTTTAAAAAAACGTAAGGCCCGTATTCTGAACGCTGACTAAAACTCGTACTTGACTTAAAATGACGTCACGCCTATTTAGTGCCAGTCACCACCAGAACTTCTTTTGGAAGAAATCGGGTGGTGAATGGCACTTAATAGGTGTGACGTCATTTGACTTGAAATGACGTCACACCTATTAAGTGCCATTCACCACCCGATTTCTTCCAAATGTATCCAAAAGAGATTCTGGTGGTGAATGGCAGTAAATAGGTGTGACGTCATTTCAAGTCAAGTACGAGTTTTAGGCAGCGTTCAGAATACGGGCCTTTGTCTTGCTAAATTTATTTGACTGACCCAGTGAACGAAGTCCCATTCTGTCCAACTTGTCCGTTCGTTCCGTAGTTACGGCCAAACTCATGAACAGATTCGAATGAAACTTGTTGATTTTTCGATCACAACATGTTTGTGGGGGTAGGGGGTAAAATATGGTTAGGGCACTGGAGAAATCGCGTAAGGGGAGTACAGGGCGGAAATCGTATAGGTGTAGTTGTTAAGGTTAAGGTTTTTGAGACTAGAAATTTTTTTTTCCCTTTAGTTTGTGACTGTGTTTTGTTTTCTGACCCCCACAGGGCCTTTAATTCATGACTTCCACGTCGAGAGAATTAGAAAAAATCTTCTCGCCCCCTCGCCGCCCTCTTCTCGCGATAAATATTGTTCGCTCCTCCCTTAAGGGTATGGTCTTAAAATTAATGTTGACACGGATGTTAAAAAAAACACAAGGAACTATATTGCTCTAGGCCTTCCGAAACTTGCAAAAACATGAATTGTGTTTTTTATTTTTTTATTCCGTCTTCATAATTTATATTCCAGTGTATGAACAGGTTACCGGAAGTCAGCCTTATGTATTGGACGTGCGCATGACTGCGCGCCATGGCACAACATCAAATGTCAATCAAGACACCAACTGTGTGCTGTACGAATTGTGGAGCATATTGAAAACAATAAAAATATATCATTAGAAAGCTCTGGATTTGTGGCCTAACTTTTCTTAAACCGCTTACGAAATATTTCCAAATATTTGAAAGCGAGCGGAAAATATTCCAAGGCATCCCGGTAACCAATATGGTATCCCTAAGTTCAATTGTTGGTATCCCTGGTGGTATCCCTGTTAACACCCGTCCCACACCCCAACGATGGAGGAAGTGCGTCAACCAGTTCTTCTCCGATCTTATGAGTTTATATCAAGTGCACAGATCAATAATATGTCTTCAGAATTCCAGAGACTCTAAATTAACCTTCGCCATGCGTTGACTGTAGCTTAACCCATTACAATTAGCGAAGTAACTAGACTGGACAGAGGACATATCCCCCCCCCCCCCCAAGGTCGAACATTTTCTCCCCACAAAGTAAAAACTGATTTAAAAAAAAGAGTTTAACTGTATATTTAAAAGTACTTGTTCTTACAAGGTTGTTTAATTCAAATCCAAATACTAGTACCGGCTAATGATTGTTAAGTACCTTAAAGCCTTTAAATGGCATTAGTATATGACGTCAGTTTTAGTGAGGCGAACAGGAGGGTTGCGTGCTATGAGCGTGAATAAATCGAGTGCATAGCATGATGACCACACAGGCAGAATAAATCAAACGCGTATGCCCCCACAGTTCTGATTGCACACTGCCACCGCCAGAGGTGCATATGCGCTCGATGTTGATCCTAAAGTATTCACAAATAGAACTGCCGATAACTCAAGACCGATAATACAGAAAATGAAACTCGATGATTCATTCAGGTAGCGAGCGCACGATCTAATTACGTTCGATGCACGCCTAGCCTATCATCTCGCCTAACCAACATCACAGAACACATTTTAAACCAAACTTAGTTTACCACTTGCAACTCGTATCCTGCCCGTTGAAAGACGAGCCGAGGCAATTAGTCTAACCTAACCTATCCTAATCTGTAACAATACCACCACCAAACGCAATTTCACCCCTTCCTTCCTCCCATCCTCTTCCGCCGCCTCTGGGAATTTCGGGTAAAATGGTTAAGGCACTACTTTTAAAGTAGGCTATGCCATAGATTAGAAAGTTAACTAGATATACCGTCTTACTTCTTCTCGTGCTACGCGGAGCTCTGGCGGTAGTTGCGGCTACTAATACATCTGCTAATGCTTTTGCCTTCGA
>JAHWFP010028492.1:1806-14723 GCA_023313725.1 Lithobius niger
TGTGGATTTGGGGGGGGGGGGGGTGGATGGGGGCTTCTTGGCTTTTGCTTGCACTGTCGGTTCTCTATCCTATTCTATTCATCCAGATCGACGAAAACCCACGCGCGGGAAGCGGGTACTTCCCCCCCCCCTCCTCCAGATCGATAAAAATGGAAAAAAAGTGCCAAATTGAGCTTTCCCACCCTCATCCAGATAAACTAAAATGGAAAAATCAGCAAATTGCACTTCCCCCTCTTCCAGATCGACAAAATGGAAAATAATGGCAAAAAGCAATCCCCCCCCCCCCTCCTGCCGATCGACAAAAAATCGCTCACGGGAAGCGGGTTTTTCAGGGAGGGGGGGAAGAGAGGGGGGTGGGTATGTGTATCCTCATATCGTAAATTACCACTACTGACAGCGATTAAAATGACGAAGAAATACTGATATTACACTGATATTACAGCGTATTGGTTAGTTTTCTGTTTCTGTGCTGAATGTGTAATCCATACACACATGACACTACATTGGTGCCAGCAGGTATCTGTGCACGCGTGGTTAAGCACGACGGTAATGTCCTAGTTTTAGCTTCGTTCGGCGTATCTATAGGCCTTCTCTTTTCGTATAGTTGTGGAGTTTTCGGAACTTGCGTCTCCTTCCAATGTAAAACAAGTTTTCTTTATATACTCTCGATATATCACTCATTAGTAGTGTGCGTGCACGCAGGGGAGAGCCCGAGTTTGTGTCTTGTTGGTTCCATTAACCAAAGCAATCGAGTTTACCATTCTTGGTCATGGATGACCATTTTGAGGACTTGCTGTCTGTGGCTGCGGGGATTTTGTGCTGTGGAACTATAACCTTGGATTAATAACTACACTTCGTTACGGGATAACTCACTCGCTATACTTACCGTGCAACCACCGCGACCCAACATAAGGCCAGAATACTCTAGTTTCTCAAATTCGCCACGAGACCAACTGCTGACAACAGCGGAAGTAACGTCGATCCATGTGACTAGTGCATCCAATAACGCGATCAGGTGCCGTGAGCACACGCGCCACCATCTTGGATTTCCCCGGACGTAGTTGGAGACGAGAGCTGCCGCTATACTTGCGGCTAGATGCGACAGATGGCGCACATGTTTTGATCGCGAGTACTCTCGTCGCTACCGTGGCTAGATTTCGGAGCAAGTGAATAGGGCTTGCTATAACGACTACTGACTCGTCCCCTTCTGCAAGCCTTTACCTTTCCCTTATCTGCTATTTCTGATGACGCCAAGTACCACTGTTGAAACTGTGACGTTGTAGGGCAGATGTTACTAGCAGGTTTCCCATTTAGTCGACGATTTAGAAGTTGCACCAAGTTGTAGCAAGAAAGCATAATGCTAGACCGAACTTAAATATACACAAATCACTGTAAATTGTATACAGGAAAGCAAGCCCATAAGCAAAAATCTTACACAGAAATAGCGTAGCATACAGCAAGTTCCCTTTATGTACTTGTGTTACGTCGGAGTGGTCGACCAACCCAGAACAACCCATAACTCCTTTATCGACTTGGCCGCTCCTCCACTGGCTACATTAAATAACGATGACTCACTGAAGCCAGGTCACAGCAGTGGCTAGGGCTCCATTCCTCCGAGAATGCTTGTGGTCATGGCAATGGAGAAGAAATACAAATACATACAAAGCCTCAACGAAGGATTAAATCAATACACACGACAAATAAATATATGGCCGATGGAGGAATGGCCATACCGACAAAGGCGTCATGTCAGTGATCCGGTGACCGCTTGGGTTGCAGTTCGAATCCGGATCATGCCACTCCGACGAAATGTAAGTGCATAAATGTGGCTTACTGTAGTATTCGCTGTTGGCTTGTTTTCCCAAATCCTTTAGACCGAACATAACTGAAAATTATAAGTAATAGATATCCGTGAAGTAGACCCGGTTATCCCAAAATAATTGCTCGTCTGCGAGAAACGGAACAGTCCAAAGATCGAGGGGTGGTGAAATCGCACGAGCGCGCCAGCGCGAGTTCGATTTTGCTACCCCAAGATCTTTGGACTGTTCCGTTTCGAGTAGACGATCAATTATTTCAGGATATCGGGTCTACTTCACGGATATGTGTTTTAATGCTAAAGTGTGACGTCGAGCCAACATATCTAGTTATTTGAGATTCAAAAAAAATTTATTTGAAAATTTTATTTGTGAATCATGATGCAAATTCCTAAACTTAAACTTCCTGTCTGCGAAAGTCTCACGTACGCGAGGACGTCCCTATACCCCGTCCCAGTCACCGACGTTTGTGTTTAAGGTAAAACCGTATTTTTTCTACTTTTTTAGTTTAAATAAGATATAGCGTATAAAATGCGCTATTCGCTTGAGTCTCGTAGGTTTTTAGGTGTGTTTAGAAAGTGTCAGTAGGCTAGTTTTCGTACCGTCGGAACGATAGGTTGGCGGGTCCGGCTTGGACCATTCATTCATAGATGGGGATGGGGAGGGGGCTAGCATCGTACGCGAGGTTTTTTTTTTTCGTGTTAGTGCGGAAAATGTCGCCAGGTAACAAATGTGGTGTTCGCTTGAGTATCGTATGTTTTTAGGTGTTATTTAGGAGTGTTTACAAGTGTCGGTAGCCTAGTCTTAGTACTGTCGGAGCAAAAGGTTGGCGGATTGGGCCATTTCTCCATGGGTGGGGTCCCAGCATAGTAGCCTACGCGAGGTTTTTTTTCGTGTTAGTACGATAAATGTCGCAGGTTGCAAGTGCTTATTTATGTTGGTTGCAATGGGGTATGCTGGTTAAATTTTGTTGTGTACGGTAGTTTTGCAAAGTATGTCACATGGTAGAGCAATCGTTGTGTAGAGCGCGGAAAAGTGTTAAATTATCAAAAAAGTGTGGGTTATCAAAATTAACCCACAGTCACGTGTGTGGATTTTCAGGCTAACCGTATATAACGGCTACACTTTTAGCATTAAGATGTGTTGGCGTGCTGACGACACCACCGTGCATTAATTTACGTTAACGATATCGAAACCGAGCGTCTAAACACCAAAATTTTATCTGTTCGCAGATGATATCATTGTTATCTCATTTGCAAATGAGGTCTTTATCAATACCTGTAAAACACAATTTATGTGTGTTCATTCACCTTACAAAAAAGTTAACCAAAACAAAAATATTTATATTCATAAAAATCAGTGTAACTTTTATAATTGCATGCTAGAATGTGATAAAGTTGAGGTAGTTGAAGAGGCTAGATACTTGGGAATAATTATTGACGAAAAATGGAGTTATAAAAACCAGATTAACAGTATTACAATGAAATTACGTAAAATGATGCCAAGTCTTTACAGCATAAAAAATATTCTAGATAGTAAAACCAAACGAAATTTATATTACGCGTGGATTGAGAGTATATTGAGGTATGGTATTGAAGTGTATGGCCACGCAAAAGAAACTCAACTTAACAAATTTCCAAAAGTCCAAAACAAAATTGTAAAAATATTATTTAAAAATAACACAGATAATACAGCAAATATTTTTAATAAACAAAAAATACTGCAAATTAACCAACTTAGAGACTTTGTAACCATTTATGAAAATTACTTTAAAACTGATTTTAAGAAGGTGACAGATAGTAAAGCAGAAATTTTACGTAAATCCACTTACAGATTTAATGTCCCTCAGGTAATTAACGATTACGGTAAACAGTGCAGGTCATATGTAATCCCAACTCTGTTTAATAAGTTAACCACTGATCTGCTAAAACTTGGTAGTAAGAATAAAATTAGAAAAGCGTTAAAAAGATATTTTTTTAATATTTTTTAAACAATTAAACGTATGTGAAATTAAGGATGGCCATTGGGTAAATGATTGTTACATTATACTGCTTTTGTATTCAAGCTGTGTGCTAGTTTAATTATTATTAGTAGAATTCTTAGTTCTTTTTTAATGTTTTGCAGTTACCATATTTTTATAATACCTGTGTGGTTTCTACTTTGTTTTTGAAGCGATTTTCAATTTTTTTAATTTTTATATTGACTTTTAACATGTGCTGTAATAAGGTATTTGTTTTGTGTGTGTGTGTGTACGTTGTAATTGATATTTATAGATAGAAATTGTAAATCTGATATGTCTCGGCTCTCCACAAGTTTCCGAGTGAACTTAGAGCCGTTATTTGGTAATAAACTATTATATATTATTACCTAACTTTAACCTAAAAAAAAATAACACTAGCTAGTAGCACATGTGTGTAAACCTTTTATTTTATCACTACGATTTTGCACTTTCTAAATCTATTTTACAAAACTTGCGAGTTGTCAGACGATACTTTTTCACCAGCAAAGTTTACAATGGCTTTCAGGTTAAAATTACTTCAGAACAGACCTGCTGATTGCCAGCCTTTCAATTTCTGCAAGAAAACGATGTACAGAATCGTTAATTCCGTGACAGTCATGGATAATAAATTAGATAAGCCAATCATTACGTAGTTGCATGAAGAAAACAAACAAAAACAGTCACCTTTCTTTTACAATGTTAACATTCCCGCTACACCCAGCTCCCATTTTTTTCCTTCCGTGCGTGCGAACTGATTTCAGTAAGGAGGCCAAACACGTTATTTCTATGCCGTTCGGCCATGTCTTGAAGAAGCCATCTAATTCACTACTACAGGGAGGGTGACTTTAAAAAGCTTATGATGAAATTCCCTGCTTTTTCCTGGTTTTTCAGACCAATACTGACATTTTTTCCCTGATTTTTGTAGGGGGGTCGAAAGAAAATGTAGGACTAAAATTGTGTTTTTCACATTTTACTCAAATCGCAAAAACTATATGGCGTTGCCACAGATTAAAGAACTCTCTCCGCTTACAGGTACGACACTGGCGCGTTCAGTGGTACCTCGTTTTATTTTCTGCTGATTCATACTTCACACTTGATTCGCCAGCAGGCGCAGCGATCGCCCGCGAGGACGCGGTATAATTAGAACGACTGTCGCAGAAAACACGCACGTATGCGCTGGGGTTATCATAACGCTACCGTAGAGGAAGTAGGTTTAGATAGTTTTTGGGTTTCAGTTTCGCTATCTGCTAGTGACATCTGGCGAATAAAGTGCGAGAACATGAGTCATCGCGCCGACGCGTTGCTGAAACGAGGCCTCGTTTTTGAAGCGCTGGCTGAGTTACGAGTGTCGTATCTGTGAGAGGGAGAGTTCTTTAATCTGTGGGCGTTGCTTTTTAAATCAAAATTTGCACTGCCCTAATCGGTATTGGTAAAGAGTACTAAGGCCATTATCTGAGCAAAACTAAAAATGTACTAAACACGTTACGTCTCATATTACGTACTTAGGCCTAAGGAGTTTTCCAGAAATAAAAGAAAAAGGACATGAATTTTGAACTGACATAAAAGTAAAAATAAATCCGAGTCAGCTATTCTTTACCGATGAAAAAAAATAACTTTCTGGAAAATGTTGAAATTCCCTGACTTTTAGTCTACGTTTATCAAATTCCCTGATTTTTCCTTGAAATCGCCTAACTTGATAAATTCCCTGAATTTTACCGGTTTTCCATGTTTCCCAGGTAGAACGCCACCCTGTACTATACGCTCATGGAACACTTTCACGCAGAGGTGCCGCATCCTGGACTAAACGAAGCATCACGAATGATATTATTTTGCATCTATCTATACTGGGTTAAAACCTATTGAGCCATTTTTTTTTTACCTTGGCTGTCCCAGAAAATAAGTTACGACCACTCGTTCAGCAATTGGCTGCAGAGATGGAAGTGGGTCACTTTTTCCGAACTATGACCCATCTGACCCACTCGAGTCCTGACCCACGACCCACTTGACCCATCCCACAGCATTTACTAAGGTTTTTTTAGCCTTCTGGGGGAAACCATTTTTGACACAGAGTAAGACAACTTTCTAAAAGTACGAGGAAGACCACTGAAGTGTCAAATGCTTAACAATTTACCGTGGGTAGGGGAGTGAACGGTCTTGACCGATAACCCACTTGACCCACGATAAAAAATGTGACCCATTTGACCGACTGACCCACCGACCCATGGGTCAGTTTCATCTCTGGTTGGCTGCATGGGGTAGCGACCCAGAAAAGAGGGATGGAACATGCGCTAATATCATGGACATTCCGTCGAGCGCTATGGGTGTGCTCCTTTAATGGCACCCCCTGATTAAAATTATTAACGTTTGTGTGGCCCTTACCTTACTAACTTCGGTTGTATTCGTTTAATGGCCAGACGGCATAAACCAATACATGGCCGATACACTAGGATATCACACTGGACAGCTGGTTTCCGGTCCTTTCTCCCTGTGAATGATGAAAACTGGCCATCCACGTATGGATACCAAGTGCAGGGGTCATGGATGGTCACGGGTGGCCACAACTAGTTGTGGTTGAAGAGCACAGATTGGACGAGAACTTCTTATCCTTGCCTGACGTGCAGTCTCATAGTTACTTCGAAACCAGCAACATCCAGATTGAATACATCTATTAAAAATAAATTAGAAAAAAACTGTAATATTTTATATCGTAAAACAGAATCGGTTAAATATTCGAGTTAAGAATGAGAAATAGGGGATCATTGTGGCTGAGCGGCCACAGTGCTCAAATAGTTCCACTGCGCTGACCAGGGTAGAGCGACTACCAGGCTCCTTCAGCGGCTGTGGGATCTACTCTGGACTACTCTCGTCGCAGTCTCGGCCCCCGTGTTGATCGGCGTTTTCCCACATCCAATCCCGAGGTTTGCTCCTTACCTTTACTAAACCCCTGTACGGGAAGTCTAGTATTGTTGAAACCTTGGTGGTTTATCTATGCAAGCAGTACACTTCAGATGACGTAAGGCTCCAATATACTTATTTTGAATAAGGACTTAAAAAAAAAAACTCCGTTGGCATGTACGACGGATTACATTGCTCAACTTGACGAACCTTTGGACTGCACAGTGAGCCGAAATCTAACGCTAACACGGTATGGACTAAGTCAGTCGTTCATGCCAGTCATTCATGTAAAATGCCAGTCATTCATGTTGCTTAGTTACAGGTGTAACAGAAGTAACGGACCAGGTTCCACCGTTTCCTTATATCATCTCCAATCGAAATGAAATCTGGGTGAGCGTATAGAGTCGTTAGGGAGCCGTATACACTTGAGCTTGAGAGTTTGATTAACCTAAACGTGTCCGTTCAAGGTCATCATGCTTCTTTTTACCCGACCGTCGCAGACCGCTAGTGGAAATTTGAAAGATGTTGGGAATCATTGAACAGTACTACCCAAAAACACAGAATAAAAATCGTTTAATAACTACAAACGTTATGAGCAAAAGAAAACCGCAAAAAAAAACCAAGAATTTCATAATGAAATACATAAACTGCTTACGCAAAAAATGGCAACAGACGAAAGACAAAGCTCTCTATTGGGTGGTTCCGATATAGGCGGGTTGTTATTGTCAGTTTCGTGTGGTTTTGTTGTTATTGTCAGTTCAGGTTAGGTAAGTTTGAGGTTTTGCATTTCGTGCTGAGGTAGTTAACTGGTTGGGGTTTGGCATTTCATAGTGGGGCAGTTAATTGGTTAGGTTATGTTAATGTTGATTTAACGAGTTTCCGCAATTTGGGATCAATTTGTAGTGCCTTCCGTGAAAATTCGACTCTTATAAGTTCACCCAGGTCAGCTTTCATTTCGATTGGAGATGATCCGAGGAAACACTAGACCCTGGTCCATTACTTCTGTTACACCTTGTATATAATTGTTTGAAACACAGTTAAACCTTTACATGGAGTAATCACCTCACTTTGTCACATGGTAAACGAATGCATTCGTCCGCTGGCAATAGCGCGTTATGTGATTGTTGCGTTGTTTCATGGTTGTATTTGGAAAATATTTAGGGATCACTTGGGTAGTTTCATTGACGAATTATCTCATTCTCACGTATAACAATGCGGTCGGAAATAATGTTTCGCAAATTGAAGTTCGTTATTTTAGAATCAATATCGTGGATACAACTTTTGGCAGAAATATAGACAACCGACGTGTGTCACTTACTGGATTTGATAGAATTCCTTGCACTGTACCTAAACTCAACAAAGAAAAATTTTGACTGAAAGCTTATTATATTCAATATTTGGGTGATTATTTACAACCGTCACAATTTACATTCTGTGACATGATTCTTACGGCGACATATGTGTAACTCTAGAGTGCCAGATCGAGATGACCGGGTCGAGTTTTTATTTTTCATGGTATTGAGCAGAACTTAAAAGGAGAGCCATTCACATGATTCGGCGACATGTTAATTTAGATAATCGGAGCCCTTTTCTTCATACATTCAAGATAAGCTGAAATAGTAGCGTTTCAACCGCAAGAAAGTAAAAATGCTAAATGTAGTTCACGTGTTCTTTGGAACTATCTATGGAATGATTGCTATGCTTCAATCCATCACTCCACAAATATTAAAAAAAAAAAAAAAAAAGAGTCTATTATAAAATCAGCGCAAAAGTACACCTACTTTCAATAAAAATCTTTAATGAGTTGTGGCATATGGAATCCTAAATCGCGATCTTTTAAGGTTTCTGAAGGTATTTTGGTACATTTTTTTTGGCTATCAGTTAAACATGTTGTAATAAAAAAAAAAGCACACATCACTGCGAATAATGTATTTTGAGGGAAGCAGACAAATGAGCAAGTCATACGATTGCACGTGTGAAATCGAGTAAGCACAGTTACTGTATACTATGGGGCAAGGTGGCCTGATGGTTAGCATGACTGTCTCCTGTGCTAGAAATCCCGGGTTCGAATCCGGGCTCAACCACCCCTGGCATTTTCGGGCGGAGAAGGGGCCCTGTGATGTCTCGTGCTCATGCCGATTGTGGCATGTAAAAGAACCTAGGATTTCCGATAGGAATTACCTAGCAAAATTGACCCTCTCTCCTTCTGGTGCCATGGCTAACGCTGGGTGCACGTCAAAAAGCTACAGTTACTGTATACTGTTAGTGAATACAGTTACTGTTTGGGTGTAAAGTGATGGTGAGGGTGACTGTGGCAGAGCTAAAACGAGCTAGTCGGTTGCTGGCAGTAGGGTGAAATAAAAAAAATAAATTTTCGAAATTCGAAATGTCATAGTGCGGAAAAGTTGCTTTTTAGCATCACTACCACGCACAAAAAAATGTCATCACTTAAGTTTAACATTGTACATCAATGGGTGGAACACCGAAAAAGTCAAACATGATGATTTGATTGGTTTAAAATTTAATTTAAACATTGTCCCGTATGATAATATCAAAATTCATAAAAGAAAACCACAATTTCAAGGATTTTTTTTTTACAGAATAGTAATTAAGTAAGCTATGGGCCAACATAGTCAGAAATGGCTATGTTGGCCTATCTTTCATGTCAAATTATACCCATAGTCTTGAAAAAAAATTAAATTCCGGTTAATTACAGCATTGTTTACATGGTTTCTGAGAATATCAAAATGATGAGATAATGTTAAAAATTAAAATTTAACCAATCGATTCATCATTTTTACCTTTTTCGCCGTTCCGTCCATTGACGTACAATGTTAAACTTGAAAACCTCTGTGGCACCTCAAGACATGACCTCAAAGTGATGAAATTTGTTGTGTGGTAGTGATGTTAAACGGCAACCTTTCCATACTGTGACATTTCGAATTTCGAAAATTTTGTTTTTGCAGTCCACCCTATACCTGGCAGAGTCCCGAATATTTAGTGTCGGCCAAGGTAGTGAGAGAAATTATCCGGTATCCTCAGCATCTAGGGGATCTATTCCGACCTGACCTGGACGAAATCTCGGCTCTGAATATATATGGAAGATTCCCAGTTCGAACCCTCGGGATTCCTCCTGCCAGTACTAAACTTATTTTTACTCCTAAAGGTCTAATAAAGTTCACAATTGAGGCGTTTATTTTATATCAGCGTTAGTTCATTCAGATGACTAAAAAGTTAAAAAATTTACAAAGAATAAAAAAAAAATTGGTGCCGACAAAGTCAGCGTATAATTTAGATGGTCAGCTTTCGTAGGTTTATTTAATGTGTGGGTGCGATTCCATTGGTTTTCGAAACAGAAATTGTTTTTAATAATGTTGTTATGCAGTTTTAAATATTTGAAATAGTTTTAAAGTTGAGTGACGTAAACCAACAGACTAAAACAAAGCAATATGCATTAATTAATTTACTCGACAACGACATCAAAGGGGGGCAGGAAATGGCAAAAAAAAAAAAGAAATCGCGAATTATACAAGTTCAAATCGTCTTAGTATCAGTATCAACAAGAATTTATAAAGTTAGGGAGGAGAAATTGTGACGGAGACTCCTACTGAAACATCTTAGATTCATTCCTATTAGTTCCATCTAAGGTTATAGAGGGCGCGATGAGTTTTATGTGAGAATTTCTACTCCGTTTTCAGCCTCACATTAAACTAAACTAAACGAAACTAGCTTGTATTTAATTATTATTTAGTTTAGTAGTTGTAATTTGGTTTACTTAAGATTAGGGATGAAAAATGAGCAAAAATTACCAGATGGAACGCGTGGCGCTCCCTGAAAATTCCGACAGACTAATAGGAATGAATCTAAGACGTTTCAATAGGGACATTTTAGAGTTACAAATTCTCCTCCCTGACCCTATAAATTCTTTGTATCAACAACGTTAAAAGTACAAGGATTATGATAAAAAAAATAATAATGTGAATTTGTACTTACAGTTCAAATACAGCAATTCCTAGTGCAGTCACAACCAATATCAAAGTTATAAAAATGACGGTAATAACCAACACCGATGTTCCTACGAAATAATCGAAATAGTTTATTAAAGGACAGAAGGCGTCCTCAAATATTAACTTTTTTTTTATAGAACAAAAAAAAAAACTCTACACCACTACTGCACAAGCGTCACAGTACAAGATAAACCTAACAGTGTTACCAGACGTAGCATAATTCTGCTACGGTAGCATTTTTCAGCTTAAAAACTGAGGTAGCATTTTCAATTGTGTAGCATTTTTGTAGCAGAATTTAGCATTTGTTGCAGAATGAGTAGCACTTTCGGCCGCTAAGGACGTTTTCCGCCTTGGGTAAAGCTAACACGAGACATTATGAGCGAGCGAGGTTCGAGCTAGTAAGAATTATATCTTAGTCTCAGTTGGCATTGTCCATTGCATGCCTCTTGTTGAATCGCTTATTTTATAGTATCTATACAGCATTGCGAATTGTATCTTAACGAACATTTAAAATGAAAATTTAAGTGAAGGTAAACAAATCGACTCTTCAGGCCTCTGATGTATGCAATCTTCTTGTTTTTATTCAGTAAAAAAAAACATTCAAAAGTAGCATAGCAAATTAGAATTAAGCGTATATATATATTTTACATCTATTTGATAAATTTATGTTTTTTTTTAAATATTTTCTTATATTATGCAAAAGTAATCGTGTCTAGGGGATCTGGAATTTGTTGTTATTGACAACCAACAAACAAGAATCCGGTGGAGCCATACAATTCATGTCGAAAGTTTCGTAAGTAAGTAGTTTACTTTTATTTTGTAAATGATGTAAGCCATTTGTTGTTAAATTTTGCACATTTTTTTTTACTATAATATTGCGTATTGTGCGGTATCTTTAAAAGTACGATATTTTTCGTTAAAATACGATAATTTTTGACCGCTTGTACGATAGCTACACCCTGGAAATCTGGCAATACTGAGCGTCGCCAACGTCTCACTAAGTCGCACTGAGCCGCTAGCGTCTTCTCATTCACAACCACCCATAAGATCGGTGTTGACGCCGGGCTCCCCCTCCCTGGTTGGCAGCTGTCGACTGGCCCGAGTCGAACGGAGTCGAATATTGCAGCGGACAATTTTTTCTATTTGAGACTGTTTCTACAGTTTAAATTATCATGTATGAAACATATTCTAGTGAATTTGAAGACCATATCCGAAACTCGTTTAGGTGATGCCATCGGGGGCCTTAAGAGTCCCTGGCAGGTCTAATCTTGGTGGTAAGGCGTTCGTGTCCCAATACCTAATCCCCTCACATTCCCTTGGCCAATCTCTATCATTGTACGTGTAAGTTAGTTTTTAATTTTACATTCATTATCATTATAATATTCCGTAGTCTCTTTTTTGTGTCTGCTAACTGTCTTGTTTGTGGCAATATTTGCTCTCAGAAAACATTTCAAAATATCGACGGTTGATAGCATTATTGTAGCATTTTTTCCATGGTTGGTAGCATAATGTAGCACAATTTTGAAGAGGCATAGCATTATTACGTTTTTTTTTTATCTGGTAACACTGAAACGTAAAACTAATAACATTTCTTTGGAACGAAGACTGTTGGATATTATTAAGTGCATAACGCCGGCAAAACGTCTACGCGAATTTTTATCAAGGTCAAAAATTGAAGATATCTCACCAGATTGCGTGACTGCTCGTTTCCGGCTTTGCTTCACAAGCTTGCCAAAAATATTGTAAGGAGCGATTGGTAACGATTCTAAGCGCTCTTTAGTACCTTAAAATTTGATAGCATGCTTGTGCAGAGATTTACTATATTTTCTTTATTTTCATATACTGTATGTTAGCAATATTTTTTTTTCATTATAAAAAAAAAAAAACATTGAATGGAGTTTCGAGGAAGCTTTTCACAATTTTGATTTTCGGGATCGACGCCACGAACGATTTTGCATGTTCTATCGAAGCATCAGTTTTGATGGTAATATGTTTATTTTTAATTTATTTTTAACATTTTTTATTATACAGGGTGTCGCAAAAGTCAGGGGTCACCCCAGTAACTTTTGCCACAATCGTCGTAGATGAAGAAAACTGTGTAGTTGGTACGTTCTAGAAGGAATCAATCCATTTACGAGGTAGAGCAGGTGGTGTCCCCCCCCCATAGGGGCGCCCCTGGTGGAACTAGCTTTGAAATATCAA